>PVKM010019210.1:0-24390 GCA_004027735.1 Carollia perspicillata | reverse complement strand
CATCAGAAAGAAACAGAAAAATATCACTGTACCACTTAATTAATGAGATAGAGTACTTGTTCCAAGTGGTCAGATGCCTGAATTGTATAACATTTAGAGAATAGTCCTGTTTTATTATTTTTAAATATTGCTTTAAATATGGCTATATTTATTATTTTAAACATAAATATGGCTTAAGAGATTTTGAGAAATGCCTGTTTAATATAGAAAATCTCAGAGAAAGTCAAATACTGTATGATTTCATTTATGTGTGGAATCTAAAAAACAAAATAAACAAACAAATGAAAACAAACCCACACAGAGACCAAACTGATGGCTGCCAGATTGGAAAGGGGTGGGAGATGGCTGAAAAGGTGAAGGAGATGAAGAAATACAACCCACCAATTACAAAACTAGTTACAGGGGTATAATGTGCAACATACAGAATGTAGTCAATAATATTGTAATAACTATGTGTGGTGCCAGATGGGTACTAGACATACCAGGGTGATCACTTCATAGGCTATATAAATGTCTAGCCACTATGTTGTACACCAGAAACTAGCATAATATTATATGTCAACTGTAACTGAAAAATAAACTTAAAAATAAAATAACAACATATGAAAAGAGAGAGCACTCGTAAGAATATTATAAAAGGTAAGGTGAAGTAGGAGAGACCGCCTCTCTATGTAATTAAAAGAGAAAATAAATTGTAGAGTAATACAAGTGAAAAAAGTTCTAGGGGGTAGTGTCTGCATAGTTGCATTTGATGATTCTCCTTATGTTACAATAGAAATTCAGTTAGAAACAAGACAATGTAAGAGATGGTGAAAGACTAAACTGGCTGCTTAGTGCCCATTCTCCCCCTTACCCTCCCCTCCCTCTGCTTATAATGAGAACAGACAGCGGGGGGCGGGGGGGGGGTCCAAATCCACACTCTGATTTGTTATTCGCCCAACAGCAAAACCAGACAGTGGACTGCTTTTTATTAACTTGAATTTGGAGGTTTGTTGCAACATGGTTATCCTGAAAAGTCAAATGTATATTGAGGGAGGATGCATTTCACTCTTTTCACCAGCGCAAGCCAATCAGAGGTGACTCTTTCCCTCAAAATTTCCTATTCTAGAAAGAGGGTACCCAGTAGAGAAAATGAAGCAATACTTGGTCTTATTGGAAAAAACAAACAAACAAACAAACAACCATGCACTTCATTTTCTTTGAGTTACTGTGCCTCACAGTTTAGCCCAGAAGACAGTGAGTGATCCAGGGCCAGCAATTACTGGTTGCATAACTGCCTGCCCTTTGCATCAGAGCATCCCCACCAGTGGAGTCCACGAGACAAGAAGCATATGTTCTAAGAACCAGCTTCCCTCACTTCTCCACGTGTTTACTTGCATGGTCCATTTTAACAAGATACACAAAAACATCTGATTCATATTGGAGAGCTGAGTTATGAAGGGTTTGCATGCTTCCCTACAAATAACACAGGACTGTTTTATAGCTCTCAAGCTCCATAGAGTTGGGTAAAATTATTTAGCTTGAAAATGTTGGTTTACTGAGTATGTTATCAGACACACGTTATAAAGCAAGGCACAGAAGGCAGTATGAAAGGGCTGCATACCACAAGATTCCAAATAATGGCATTCTGGGAAAGGTAAAACAATGGAGATAGTGAAAAAATGAGTGGTTGCCAGGGGTTAGGGAGGAGAAAGGGAAGAAGGGGCAGAACGCAGTGTATTTTTAGGGTAGTCAAACTATTCTGCATGATACTACAATTGTGCAAGCCCATACAATGCACAAAACCAAGAACGAATGCTAATGTGAACTGTGGACTCGAGTGTTCATAATGTGTCAGTATAGGTTCATCCACTGTAACAAATGTGCCACTATGGTGGGGGATATTGATAGTTGGGAGGCTGTCTGGGGGCAGAGGATGTATTGGAAATCTCTGTACCTTCCTTTCAATTTTACTGTGAAACTAAAACTGCTCTAAATAAAGTATTAAGAAAACAAGAGGGTGGGTCACTCTGGGAAAGGTGCTCCTCATTTCTGTTTCCCTTTTGACCATCCTACCCAGAATGCTGTTCATTTCCCTATTTCATCCTCACTGATGACCTCCTTTGTGGCCTCTCTCAATTAAAGTCTGACTTAATTTAGATTTAAAAACTGTTGCTCTTTTAAAAGCTGTTCTTATCTTATTCGACTCATAGTCAAATCCTTTAATAGCTAAAATCAATTGAGCTCATTTAAGTAACTCTGATGTAAAACACAAAGAACCAGAAATTACCCAGATAAGCAAGGATGAGTGAAATAGAAACCCTGTCCTAGAGAGCATCAATTAGCAGTTGCTATATAATAACTCATGCCAAAATTCTGTGGCTTAAAACAATAAGCATGTGGTATTGTTCAGGAGTCTTTCAATCAGTTGGGCAGTGTTTCTGGGCTCACTGATGTGCCCGTGGTCAGATTTGGGTCAGGCAGGCACTATGCTGGCTTGACTGACTCTGTCACATGTTGGCAGAGTTGTTAGCTGTAGTCTCGGCTGGTATTGACTCAATATTTAGGCTTCCCTGCACTTGATCTTTGTCCTCCAGCAGGTTAGCCTAGGACTGGGTGCAGACAAGAGAATTTGAACATACAATGCTTCTTAGGCCTGGACTTCAAACTGTCTTACTGATATTTCCACTCTATTCTTTAGGCCAGAGCAAGTCACAAGTTCAGGCCAGGTTCGAGAATGGGGAAAATAGGCTCCACCTCTTGATGGGATGAGTTGCACTGAACCCCTGCACATTGAAAAGATCAATGATACCGGTGGATATTCATAGAGGTCATAAATGTATTTAATCTACTTCCAGAAAAATAAAGCAAGAAAAAAAAAGACTGTACTGCAAAGTAATAAAAACAGTGCAAATTATGCACACTAGACAGTTGACCTTTAAGGTTCAAAAATTTTAATTTGTGATCATTTGACTGGCCCCTCAAAACATGTGGCACTTTGACATGTAGCAGCTATGACATGCTTCTTTATTCAACAATATTTTTATTGTTCATCGTCCTATTGAAATATAAAACTCCATGAAGCATGGCATTTGATTCATCACTTTATTCTGTGTCTGCCAAGTACTCTGCAACAAGTGCTTATTAAACACTTTGTTGACTGAATAAATTCATTTATAATAGGTGTGAAGAGATAATTTACATTTTTGTTTATAATTTCTACTACAAAATTACTTCATTTGTAAATGGAAATAGTATCAGTACTATTTCACAGAATAGTAATAGAGATTAAAATAGTTGATATTGGTAAAATATTTAAAACAGAGGGTGATTAGCAAATGGAAAATATTACATATATTTTGCATAACTTACATTTTTTATATATGTTGTGCACAAAAACACTTTTAATATTGCACTTAAAATATCATATGAAAGGTTGCTCAACATATTATCTTAGAACTTGGGGATTTATAAAATTCTCAGAACACTCTTTCAAGTACATATTCTACAAACCAATATGGAGAGTTTGGAAGAGGCAGAGACCAGGGGAAGGGAGGAGGAGAGGCTTCATGAGAGAGAAAGTATCTGAGATGTATCTTCGAAGGAGGAATAGAATTTCCTTAATGGGATGGGATTTTCATGGAAAAGGAAACATTATTAAAAAAAGTCAGGAGAGGGTAAAAGGATTGGCAATGAAAGGCTGGGGTGTAGCCTGACTAGGGAATAGTGTGCTGGGAGAATAGTGGGAAGTTAGCCCGGGCAGGTGTGTAAGGAGTCTGTCTCAAGTGGGTCTTGTACTGGCCTTTGCAATGCAGTAGACCATAAATTATCATTAACAGTCTTTTCAGTAATAATGGTTTGTGCTCCTTGATAGAAAAACTCATTCTTCCACAATGTCTAGCCCAATTACAACTGAAAAGTAATAGAAGGTTTAGAGAAGAACTGGAAAAATAGCATCAGGGCTTAATTCTGAAGTTTTGGAGGTTCTTGCATGGAGGAGTGCAGTGAACTGAAAGGGAGGAGAGAGAAGTGAAAAATACTTGATATTTGAAGAAAAAGGAGGGCTGGGACATGAAAAGAGGTGGGAGGAGGATGGTCTACACTGTCTGGTTGGAAGGGAGGGGAGGGCGCATTAAGTGAAACTGAAAAGTTAGAAGAAAAGAAGGTTTTGAGACTAGAAGAGTAGATGAAAATGCATAATTGGGATATAAAGAATTTTCATAACAGCATAATTTCTAACTGGGCACATCTATAATATGAGTTCAGAGCTCAGAGAGTATATATTATATATATATATTTATGAAGATATATATATCTTCATATCTTCATTATATATATCTTCATAAAAGGAATGGATTAAACCCTGTGTATGAAGGTGGCCTCTGAGGAAAAAAGAAAGAAATGAAAAATGGTTCGTGGACAATCCTGAGAAAGGACATTCATTTAGAACATACTCCTTATTTTATAACAAATTCCTCTTTTCATGTTGCTTAGCTTAATAATTAGTTGTGGTTGATGTGTGATATACTGTATGGAAGATCTTAGATAACCTTGCAGAAAATTAGAAATACCCATGAGACTTTGCACATCAGTTACACAAATATTGGCCATTCATTACTACATAAAGCAGTGACCAGAAATTAGGAAAATGCCTTTTAGTCTGGTTGTGACTGGTTTTCCTGAGATAAATCACACCTGTTCGGACTTAGAGTAAAGGTACTAGTACAGGAAGGATATTTAGGTAATGATTAATATCCTATCGATGGAAAGTGCTGGTTGGAAACCTTGGTGCTGCAGATTTTTATATAATGCCTTTCCCTAGATTGCTGAATAATTGACGTGGATGAGAAGGTGGCTCCAAATTCATTTTATATTGCTCGGGATGGTTTGTTGAAATGTCAATAGCAATAGCACCTTATTAAGTGCACCGTATGAAGAGTAAATATTCCTAGTAAAGTTTTCTCTAAAGAGTTATTAGTGGTTCCATGTTGCTTCCATATAAAAAGTGGGATTTGCCCTGGCTGGTGTAGCTCAACGGATTGAGCGCCGGCCTGCGAACCAAAGGATCACAGTTCGATTCCCAGTCGCACAAGCCTGGGTTGCAGGCCAGTTCCCAGCAGGGGACACACGAGAGGCAACTATACATTGATATTTCTCTCCCTCTCTCTCTCTCTTACCCTCTAAAGATAAATAAATAAAATCTTTTTTAAAAAATAGGATTTATTGTCTCAGTTTATACAAAAGAAAACAGGTGCACAGTTTTTCTCCAAAAACACAGTTAGCGACAGAATTATAAATGGAACTCAGTATAAACTTGTTTTGGGGTTAAAGTATAATTTTACAACTTGTGTCATATCAAAATTGCATATACATGTATATGTTGTATATATATGTGGTTTTAAGGGCTATGTTTCATTAATTAATTTATTTTTAAAACTAATTATTGTTATTTTTAAAGGATCTGCATTTTTAATATGAAGTGGCATAATGAGAAAAGAAATATTATGGAGTAGATTTTATTTTTTCAGTATTTTTATTTATTAGAACAAATACCATGCCAACTGATTGCCCTAGTAGCAATAAAAATCTTGTTTAGCACATACAAAAATGGAAAAATAGGCATTTTTGTTCTACATAAAACGATGGAGATAACTTCAGGCTGTTGTATTGTCCCTAGCGTCCTGCCCTCCCCGCCCCACCTTTTTTTCTGTTTGGCAACCTGTACTTCATGTTCACACCATTTACTCACCAAATGGTGTTTTTCACTGTATAGAATAATGTTTTCAAACTGTGAGTCACAGCCTGTGACTCAGCTTTGTGATTCAAGATCAGAACTTGTAACATGTAATGATAGAATGAAGTAGAATAAAAATATATCAGTGTATCTCATATAGTGTGACCAGGCTTTGTTCTATAAAATGTCTGTTTTATATGTTTTATACATGTAGGCATATGTGTGCTAAGTCTCAATATAATATGTATTTTTTAAAGTAGAAAGTGCTAGAGCTACTGATAAATTCAGAGGTTACTATTGTAAATTATTTCTTTATTGTAAGTTAGTTTTTAGTCATTCATTTTTAATTATTAAATACCTGCTGCATCTATAAAAATTAACAACCAAAAGGAATATCACTTGTCTTTATTATAAATGAGTTGATGTTCAAGGAAAAATGTGTACCCCAAAAAGAGAAACAGAAAAACAAGTGTGTGCTAGGGTATTGTTTAATATTAATATTTTTTTATTTTAGATCTTTAAACTATATACCACTATAATTTATTTTCATGCCAGAATTGTTTCTAATGTTTTTAAGTAGTAAAAGCAACGTTTTGAAGCAGTGCAGTGTCACTGAAGCCATGCTCTAGCTTGTCTGTTTTGGTTTGATGGAATGACTCTCAGGGGTGCATGCTAAAACATACGGATGGCTCTGCGATGCCACATTCTTATATTCACCATTGATTAATCTCTGTTTTCATTTATCTTATCAAGTTATTTTTAGAGCTGTTTAAGTTTCACAACAAAAAAATATTGATGGGAGAGACAGAGATTTCCCCTATGTAGCCCCCTCCATTATCGACATCCCCACCAGAGTGGTACATTTGTTAAAATTGATGAACCTACATTGACATGCTATAGTCTCCCAAAGTCCATGTTTTGTCTTAGAGTTCATTCTTGGTTTTTTCGTATTCTTTGGATTTGGAACAAATATATAATAACATGTACACATCATTGTAGTGTCTTACGGAGTGCTTTCCCTGCCCCAAAATCCTATGTCTCACAGGATTATAACCTTTCAATATATATAAGCTTTCAATATTGGCTTCTTTCACTTAGTAATATGTATGTAAGATTGTCCATGTTGTTTCATGACTTGATACCTCATTTCTGTTTATACTTGATCTTAGCCAAAAGGCCGAGAATCAATTGATATCTCATTTCTTTTTCGTGCTGAGTAATATTTCATTATCTGGGTATACCAAAGTTTATTTATCCAATCACCTACTGGACGACATCTGGTTGCCTCCAAGTTTTGACAATAATGAATAAAGCTGTTACAAACACTCATGTGCAAGTTTTGGTGCAGATACTTGTTTTCCGCTTCTTTGGGTCAGTAACAGGGAGACAATGACTAGACTGTATGTTTACTTTTAGAGCATGTTTACCTTTGTAGAAACCACTGCCCTGCCCTCTACAGTGGCTGTGCCACTGCGTGCCCCCACCAGCAATGCGTGAGAGTCCCCATGGCTCCACAACTTCACCCGCATTGGTCGCTGCCCGTGTTCAATACTTCGACCACTCTCATATGTGTATTGTGGGTATCTCACTATTTTAATTCATATTCCCCTGATGACATACACTGTGGAGCATCTTTCCATATGATTATTTACTATTTTTTTTATCTTCTTTGGTGAGGCGTTGGTTCATGCTTTTAAACCATTTATTAATCAAGTGGTTAGTTTTCTTCCTGTTGAGTTTTAAGAGTTCTTTGTGTATTTGGGATAACAGTACTTTATCATATGGGTCTTTTTGCAATGTTTTCTCCAAGTCTTGACTTGTCTTTTCGTTCTCTTCATATCGTCTGTCACAGAGCAGAAGTTTTTAATTTTAACGAGCTACCATTTATCAGTTACTTCTTTTATGGGTCATGTCTTTGATGTTGTATCTGAAATGTCATTGCCATACCCAAGGTCATCTAGATTTCCTCCTATGCTATATTCTAGGAATTTTAAAGTTTTACATTTTACGTTTAGGTTTGTGGTCCACTTTAAGTTAATTTTTGCAAAGTATGTAGGGCCTGTGTCTACATTAATTAAATTTTTTGGGGGGGTGTGCTGTGCATGTTCAGTTGTTCCAGCTCCATTTGTTGAAAAGACTATCTTTGCTCCATTGCATTGTCTTTGTTCTTTTGTCAAAACAGTTCATTATATAAAAGGGGGTCTACTTCTGGGTGCTTTATTCAGTTCCATTGATCCATTTGTCTATTCTTTCACCAATACCACACTGTCGCCACTACTAGAGCATTATAGTAAGTCTTGTCAGGCAGTATCAGGCGTCCAGCTTTGTTCTTCCTCTTCAGTATTGAGTTAGCTATTCTGTATCTCTATCTGTTATTTTGTTAGAATGCACATATATACAATGAACTGGAATTTTTATTGGAATCACATTGAATCTATAGATCAAGTTAGAAAGAACTGATATTTTGACTGAGAGTTTTTATCATGAACAGGTGTTGGATTTTTGTCAAATGCTTTCTCTGCATCTATTGGTATGATCATGTAGTTTTTCTTTCTTAATTTGTTGATGTGATAGATTACAGTAATTGATTTTCAAATTTTTAACCAGACTTGCATACCTGGGATAAATTCCACTTAGTAGTGAGATGTAATTCTTTTTGTGCACTGTTTGATTTGATTTATTAATACTTTGTTGAGAATTTTTGCACCTGTGTTCATGAGAGATATTAGTCACATATAGTCCGACACTGCTTTTAAGCACTCACGCAATAAAACTTTATGTTTTCTAGAGAAGTGACCCCCTTTATCATTATGTAATGCCATTCTTTGATACTTACATTGAAGCCTTCTTCTGCTGAAATTAATATAGTTTGTATTTTCCTTTATTCATTTAATTTTAACCTCTGTGTCTTAATAGTTAAGGTGAGTTTCTTGTAGACAATATGTATTAGGGTCTTGTTTTTTTGATCCACTCTGACAATCTGTCTTTACTCAATGCATTTAGATAGTTGATGTTCAAAGTAATTATTGACGTAGCTGGATGAATATATATCATATGTTTACTGTTTTCTATTAGTTGTCCTTATTCTTTGGTTCTATGTTTGTCTCCCACTCTTTTTCTGAATTTTTTGGTTTGAATTAAGCATTTTGTGTGAGTCCATCTTCTCTCCTTTCTCAGCATTTTAGTTGTACTTCTTTTTAAACTTTTGATAGCCATTGCCATAGAGTTTATAACATACATTTACAGTAAAACCAGGTTCACTTTCAAACTAACACTGTGCCATTTCAAGGACAGTGTGAGTGTGAGATTGCTCCCTCCTGTCCTTTGTATTATAGCCATTATGCAGTAAAATATATTGTTGCTCTTATTATTTTAAATAAATTATCTTCTGGCTCAATTGAGAATAAGAAAAATACAAGCTTTTATTTCCCCTTCACTTATTTCTTCTTCAGTGCTCTTCCTTTCTTTATATAGATCCAAGTTTCTGATCTACATTATTTTCCTATTTTTCTAAAAATTTTCCTTTAACATTTGTTGCAAAAAAAGCCTACTAGCAACAAATTTTCCCAAGTTTTGTTTGCCTGAGAAAGTCTTTATTTCTTCTTCACCTTGAGGCTAATTTCACAGGTACAGAATTCTGGGTCGGTGATCATCCGGAGCTGCCCTGGTTGGCCAATGAACAGTGCAGGGGGAGTGATGCACTGGAAGCTATTGTATCTGTCCCTGCAGCATCAGCTGACTGCAGATTTTCTTTTGGGTGCATTTGAAAGTGTGGGCCATGATCTCTCCTTGCCTATTCAATTTTTATATATCTGAATAAGCAAGGTAAGTGCTTTTGGATTTTTGTGAAATTGTCTTTAAAAATAAATTCAGTTTATTTACTTAAAAAAGATTTTCTAAAAAGTTTTCTCTTCACTTCACTCTCTTTTTGTTTGCATGATTTCCGAGGAAAAGTTGGATAATTCTTTGTTCTCTACAGGTAGGGTAATTTTTGTCCTCTGGCTTCTTTCAAGATTTTTTTCTTTATGTTTGATTTTCTATAATTTAAAATTATATGCCTAAGTGATTTTTTCGCATTTATCCTGTCTTCTCTAAGCTTCCCAAATCTGTGGTTTGGTGTCTGGCATTAATTTGAGAAAATTCTCAGTCATTAATGTTTCAAATATTTCTTATGTTCTTTCTCTCTCTATTCGGCTTTTGATATACCCATTAAGCATATGTTACAGCTTTTATAGTCATTCCACATTCCTTAAATATTCTATTTCATTTTTTAGTCTTTGTTCTCTGCTTTTCACTTTAGGAAGTTTGGATTGATATATTCTTAAGCTCAGGGATTCATTACTCAGCCATATCTAGTCAAATAATAAGCCCACATATGGCATTCTTCATTTCTGTTACATTTTATCTCTAGCATTTCTTTTTTGTTATTTCTTAGGATTTCCATTTCTGCACTTTAATTGCCCATCTGTTCTTGCATGCTGCCTACTTTTTCCATTAGCCTCCTTAGCATATTAATCATAGTTGTTTTAAATTCCATGCCTAAAGCCCCAACATCCCTGCCATATCTGGTTCTAAAGTTGGCTCTTAGTCCTTTCAAATTGTGTTTTTTTTCTTCTCTTTTCTTCTTTTTTCTTTTCTTTTCTTTTCTTTTCTTTTCTTTTCTTTTCTTTTCTTTTCTTGTCTTGTCTTGTCTTGTCTTTTCTTTTCTTTTCTTGTCTTCTCTTCTCTTTTCTTTTCTTATCTAGTCTTTTGGTATGCCTTGTAATTTTTTCCTGATGGCTGGACACGATGTGCCAGGCAAAAGGAACTGCTATAAATGAGTCTTTATTAATATGCTGGTAGGTACTAGGGGAGAGAAATTGCTCTTTACTCCTCTTGTTATTTCTCGGGCATTTTGTGTGCTTATGCCTCTGAACTGTAAATTTCTCAATGGTTTCTCAGCTTTTGTCTCCCTCGCTGGGACAGAGTTGCTATAGACAGCTAGAGATGCCTGTGCCCCTTCCTCCAAATCAATTAGGCCTTCTAATACTACTTCCAGTAGGCAAGGCTCTGGTTAACTCATTTCCCCTGGGGGAAGAACTTGCTAAGAACCCTGTGCTCTCGTTTATTTCAAAATGATTTCTTTTCTCCTCCTCCTTCCAGAAACTGGAGGGATTTTTCTCAGACATTTACCGTGAAAACCTGATGGGAATCTTGGAGGTAAATCACACAATATTGTGCTGTTCCCACCCCCTATGACTGGGTCCCCTGGAGTCTTTATCTCTCAGAGTTTTCCACTCTGAAACTCCTGCAATTCAGCAATTGCATTTCCGTTTCCCGGCCCCACACTGGTTCTTGTGATCTCCACTCATGACTCCCTACTTCCGGAAGCAGCGACTCCCCGTGTTTGCCTCTCTGTCTCCCCTGTCTTTGGGGCAGCGGTTTGCCCAGGTCCTTCCCCCTCTTATGGATACAAGGAGAGTTGTTCATTTTTTAGTCTGGTTAGCTTTATACTTATTATTAGGATGAAGTGGTAACATCCAAGCTCCTTACAGTCAAAGCAAGAAACTGCAAGTTCTGTCTCAATGTTTAAACCAAGTTTTGCGACAATGACTAAATGCTAGGAAGCACCTTAGCTGCTCAGGGTAAAATGATAAGTATATGTTGTGTGCTATGGAGATTACAGTCTAAGAGAAGAGACTGGAATACTTTATTTCCCTATGTGTTTCCCTTCAGTTTATAGAGAATAAAGAGAAAGCCCCCAGTAACATGGGAAAAATGGCTTATATATGAAATCATTTTGTAATATTTGTGCAGGTCAGTATGTGAGCAAATGTTCGATAGGGCAATAGGAAAAACTAGAAAGCTAAGGGCAGAGGGGTGAAAAAGTCAAGGAAGAACTTGTAGGGCATCTCCTTGACCCTCAGTTAATTTAACTTAGAGAGTTGAGATATGAGGAGACTACTGGGTCAGATAAGCTTAAGTATAAACATAAAATGGAAAATTTACACTAATATCACTTAGCATCTTCTTTTCAACTTCCTTAGTAACCTCTTCCCATTGTGTTGTCATGAGAAGGGCAAAACAGGGCACAAGAAATGTTCATAAATGCCAGTCTTGCTAGACCGTGTCGTTCTGCAGTAGACTATTAGATTGCCTCTAGTTTCACTGTAGATCACTATTGTAATGACTTTGCAGACTGGACTGCATTTTGGTTTTGCTGTCTGCTAGACTGATTTTGTATTCAAACAGTTATGTATTCTCCCCATATTTCCTCTGTCACGCGCAATCTTTCCTTTAATAGTAGCCTTCTGCTTTCTTGCTACAGACCTGCTGAGATGCTCTTATGCATAAAAAAAAAAACAGATGCCCCAGTTTTTCCTCTCAAAATCATCTGTTTGACATTTAGCGAATTAATCCAAACTCTTTTCAAGCAAATTCAACATGCTTATGAATAAACAGAACACCCCAATAGAGTAAGAAAGACTTGTTTCAGTCTATATATAGCAATATTTTAAATATAAATTTTTATAAAATTGACAAGCAGTATAAATCATTTCTTTTGACAAATATTAAGGTGACAAAACTAACGTAATACTATCTATGTATTCCTGCTTTAATGCAAGGCCGTTACCCCTAATGATGAGCAGTCCAATTGCTTTCTTGAGAAACAACTTTTATTTTCCAATAAAAGTTGTTAAGTAGAGAGAATGATTCAAGTAATAGCAAAAAAAGTAATAAAACTTGAAAATAAGTATAAAAGAATGTAGTAAAAGATAAAAATTGAGGTCTTTACTAGTGCTTTAAAAAAATCAGTGGCCTCCTTTTTGATAGCTCATTCCCCAATGCATAAGGGATCAACTTAGTATTAGACGCATACTAGGAAATTGAAACAGGGAAGCATATGTAACAAATATAATAAATATCTGTAAGGCTACAGTTATCTGGAAGATGTTCATGGCTGAGCCCTATGTCATTGTAATGTCTTCATCCTAAGGTTCAGGAGAATTAGCTATTACCATAGAATTATTTGAAAAACACAGCAGAGAACAAATAGAGTAAGGCTGACATGTAGAGGCATTTCCTCTGCTTAGTCCCAAATTATCATCTTTAACTACTAGTTTGAATAATGATGCAAACTATCCTTGTATCCTTGGAGTTAAGAAAGTGCACTTTTGGAATCTAAGACTACAGAACAAGACAGAAAATGAAACTATAGAGGGAATGTACCTACCTCACAGCACATTGCAGGAGTTGTCTTACCTAAGTAACCTATCTTACCTTATCACAGACTTAGAAAAGATTAGTTTCATTAAAGCAAAGACTGGGCCCTGGCTGGCATGGCTCAGTGGATTAAGTGCCGATCTGCAAACCAAAGGTCAATGGTTTGATTCCCAGTCAGGGTAGATGCCTGGGTTGCAGGCACCCAGTTGGGGGCACTCAAGAGACAACCATACATTGATGTTTCTCTCTCTCTCTTTCTTCCTCCCTTCATTGCCTGTAAAAACAAGTAAACAAAATCTATATTAAAAAAAATCAAAGACTAGTATGTGATTTAATTACTATCACTCCAAAACAAGCCTCCTCAAAATGTATTTTATTATACTGGTAGAGTTTGTGGATCAGGAATTCAGACAGCTCAGTGAGAATGGCCTCTCTCTGCCACATGATGGCTAGGACTTTATTTGGGAAGATGGTAACTGGGGGTGAAGAGGAAGCTGGGGGCTGAATGTCTTACAGATACTTTCTGTCATACATCTGGAGGTAGTTCTGGACTTTTGTCTGTAGCGCAGAGCATGTCAGTACCTAGCTTCATGACATGGCAAAGTCAGGCTAGTCAAACATCTTACCTGGCAACTCAGGAATCCAGAGGCAAGTGTCCAAGGATACCAGAAAGAAGCTACATCACCTTTATTTTATTAGCTCTCTAGGTCAAATAGCATCTCTTCCTTGTACTTTATTGCCTGGAGCAGTTACAACCTGGCCTGGATTCAAAAGAAGGGGACATTAACCCCACCATTTGATGAGAGCTGTGTCAAGATATTTATAGGCACATTTAGCCACCAGAGCAGGTAGACACTTCCTACCTCAGGTGATGAGGAATTATGTATTTGGTTTTCTGAAAGCAGTCCTGGCAGAGGTGGGTACTAGCTCTGTGGATAAAGGGAAAGAGGCAGCATTCTGTCCTACAGGATTACAAATGTAAGACATTGTCTAGCAAGAATGACATTTTTGAATATTCCTAGTGCCCTACCCATTCCATCCCTCTACTCAAGACAACAAAATTGGAAATGGTTGTGAAGAGCTTAAAATAAAATGGGAAATGACGTGTAACTTTTCCAGTTTACATGTATACCCAAGCACATTTTATTATATATAATAGTTTACTCACAGTTCAACTCTCTAAAATGTGTTCTATCTTTCTGGATTTAAGAACCTTACTGTCAGCATTCCAGCGACCTTGCAATTTATCCAGAACAAAACATCATCCAATTGCCCCACCTGGATAATGCAGTTCCCAAAAGCAATTGAAATTATCATTGTGTCCTTGAGGTATTCATGTATAGGCACATGTATATATACACAAATATATATATATATATATATATATATATATATATATATAAACCATTAAACAAGCACTAGCAAACACTTATACAAAGAGTCAGTATAAATAACATTTGAGCAAAACAGAATACAGAGTTTTAGAGAAAGGGTAGTTACTTCATTTGAAATTGAATTATACATGTGTATATATGTTTATATATGTATTATATGGATACATATATGTGGACATGCATGAGCACACATATATGAACACATAGACCTGCACAGTTACAAATGTGTATGTATATGTGTGTGCATATGACATATACTCACAGCACAATAAATATGACTGTAAAATAAAGAAATTGACCCATGCTTCATTTTATAATTCAGAAGTATCCATTATTGGTAAGCATTTTTAATTAAATAGGAGTGTCATTGTCTATAATTTATGCATCTTTGCTTATTCATTTTAGTAAAATTCCCAGAATTATATTTTTATGTTTAACATGGGACTATTTCAATGTAGTAACATCTATATATTCTCCACATGTGCTACTCAGCAAGGAATATGTCTGTCAGAGAAGAATTAAAACCATCGGCTGTGTTATTGCTAACACCCATTGATTTGCTGGTTGGAACATTTGGTTAGACTGTACTTTCATTAAATAATACAGTAATTACCAGTTTTGCAAGATGCTGTACTATGCATTTACATATATTTTACCATGCTGTATATTAGATACAAAATAATCAGATACTGAGGAAAGGAGTAAAAAGTGGGTAAGCAGTCTGCTATTGCTTCCAACATATGCAACCCGTGAAGCAGATGGAGTTGTGTTCTTGGGATATTTAAGGACTTTTTGAGTGCCTCATATCAGCAGCATCTGGAGACCAATTACCGAACACTCTCCACAGGAGTCTTGCCTCAGCGTTTTGAAATGGATGAATAATATATAAACTTCATGACATCCTACTGAGAGAGACTGGAGCAGCATCAAAAAGAAGTAGTGTATTTGAGTTGAACTAAAAATGAAATAATTTGAAGCTGGAACTGAAGTCTTCTGTGTTTACATATGTAGCTGGTTGTAAGGTTGCAATACAGGGGCATAATGAACAGGAGGGAAAAAACAGTGAAGCCCTGCTGTTTCCTGGGTCTGAAAAAAAATGCGACGGGAAAACTAATCTCTCAATTCATACCCAATAATGGCTTATGTAAAAATTTGTAATATTAAATGAATGGAAGAAATCTGCTGCATGTTATAGCCCTAATATAGCTCAGAATATCTCATAGATTGTCTATTTTGGACTCTTCATATTCCATCGGTTCAGAGGGGGAGGGGCCTGAGGAGCTTAATAATGTGCCCACAAACAACTACTAACAGGGTGCTAGATTCAGGTGTTTATGCTACTCTGCTTCACCACTGTGATCACATTTCATATAATACAATAATTACAAAAATAACAGCAACACTGTGTGCATAGGGAAATTGTTCCTTCTAGGTTACAGCAGGATATTCAAACACATCATCTCACTTCACTGTAACAACACAATATTCTCTAACATACATTATTATTGTCATTTTACCAGTAAGAACACTAAAGTTCAGAGAATCTGAACTTAACAACTTAAGAATCTGCACAAGGCCTGAGAAATTCAATGTCGTTGGTGAAATTTACAAAGTCTATCTTATCTGTGTTTGCTGGGGGAGTTAGTTTGTACAAAAAGTTAATAAGATGCCTGGAGGGTACCTTCTAAGAACTTCAGTAGCTCATTCATTCATTTATTTGTTCATAAACATTTGTAAAATACGTACGTGTTTCCCCCATACGCCGAGCACTGAGATGAAAGCTGGGGATACAGCAGTGAGCAAGGCAGGAGTTTTCCAGGATCCCATGTAACTTGCAACCTTATGTTGTAAAACAAACAAGAAAGAAAGCAAAAAAAAAAAAATTCCTTGTGAAGTTAGCTGAACTACAGTTACTGCATTTTACATGTGATAGTAACAGGAAAAATGTTAACATTAGCATGAACAAAGTCAAACTCAGATCTCTTAATTTCAGAGTAGTTTTAGTGTTCTTCCACTAATAATCAAAGTATTATTTAGCAAGAACTATTATCATTTAATTGTAATTAATTAAACAATTAAAAATCTGGCTGCCAATTTAGGCTATCCAAATACAATTTATGAATTATCCATAGTCTGCCCTTCCATTTATTCCTTGTTTATTCTTGATGATTTATTTAATGAGAAGAAAGGGGGAGTAGGTAATGATGGAGAGGAATGAAAATAATTATAGTATTGATGACCAATTATATTTTCCCAAAAAAATCATTTGGAGTAAAGCTCTAAAGCCCAGGATTCATGGAAACTATTTTTTCCTATCCAAGTTCTATCTTACTCAATTGGCAATGGTCAAAAATTATATATATATATATGTATATATATATATATATATTTAAATATTTTATTTATTTATTTTTAGAGAGAGGGGAAGGGAAGGTGAAAGAATGGGAGAGAAACATGAACGTGTGGTTGCCTCTCATGTGTCCCCCACTGGGGAGCTGGCCTGCAACCCAGGCATGTGCCCTGACTGGGAATCGAACCGGTGACCCTTTGCTTCATAGGCCCGCGCTCAATCCACTGAGCTACACCAGCCAGGGCAAAAAAATAGATATATTTTTAATAAAATACCATTTTAAAGAGAGTTAGAAATTTTGAAATTGTGGTTTTGCACTTGAGAAAAAGAACCGACTGTCCCTGGATGAGATCTGAAGCAAATTTGTTTTTATGCACAAACACTGAAATCCCCACAGTTACTGAACCCCAAAAGGCTGGACATGGGACCAAAAGAATCCCCACAGGTTCCACTCTCAGCAGTGAGAGTGTCAGTGACCACAGGAAGCAGACAGAGGGAAAGTCTGTTGTTACTTGCCAAAGGAGCTTCTGATGTTAATTTCCTCATTGTGGAAAATTTTAAATATGTACAAAAGAAGAAAAATTCCTCAAATAGCAGTCACTCAGCTTCAACAATTTATTTCATAGTCTCATCAATATTCTTATGTACTCCTCTCTTCATTTCCTCTTTAAACAAATCTAAGACAGCCTACGATTTTCTGTCAATGTTTCAGTGTGAATCACAAAAGAAAAAGAAAAAGAAAAAGAAAATTTCATCAGGAATACACACACATACACACAGACACAAAGCAGTTTGTCTTTCACTGTCTTCTGCCTGCTTGGCGTTATTTGTGTGGCCCTGAGTGTCAACTGTTGTGTTGCTATTACCTGTAGAGTGAGTGTAGATATGGCAAGGTAGCCTAATGGATTAGCACATCCCTGGGATTGGTCATTTGAGTAACAAGAGTTGCTGAGACTAGAACTACGAGCTCCAGAGGCAGGCTGGAAGGAAGGCCTGTCTGACTGCTCTCCGGGGTGCTGTGGTGCAGATGAAGTAGGCGAAGAAAACTGGAAGGAAATGGAAAAGGGGATAAGAGAAAAATTATGAGTATGAGAATGCACAGAAGCTGAGGGGACACTATTTCCTGGAGAAAGGTCAACTTCTGGTGAACTGCTTCCAGAACACTGCATCCATGGACTCTGAAACGTGTCCACTGAATAAAATGGTCTGAATGCAGTTTCCGTGAAGTGGCGAAAGCAGCAGCCATGTTGTGGTGGACTGAGTTCTAAATAGAAAGTGAGGAAAAGAGGTAAATGGTGTATTTGATATGTTTTCTGCAAATAAGGAAAGTAGGAAATATCTAGAGGAGAGAAAAGGGTCAAGGGAGGTTTTGATTTCTTAGTTCAGATCAGAGAGACCTGAGAAGATGAAATGCTATTGGGAAAGACCTAGCAGAAAAGACACAGAAGACAGTGTGGGGATAAGGAGTGGAGCAAGGTCCCGATAAAGCAAGAGGACAGGTGTCTCAGACCATGGGGAGGAGATTGGCGTTAAGTCATGGGAGGACTCGTGGATGCAGATATAATAAAAAGGTAGGCTTGAAAGTTTACCATGGGGGAATGTTGGGGCTTTATTTTCTCAGTAAAGGAGGGGGTACGGTCAGCTGTGGTGAAGAAGAATACACAGAGGAATAATTAGACAATTGGGGTCAATGTTCAAGAAGAATGCCCTGCATTTGAAATTGTGGCATGAAGAAAGACACATTGCTGAAGAGAGAAGCCTTGAAAACAAGACAGGGTAGCGCAAGTTCATGTACTATTACTAGTCTCCGGTGCTTTAAAATTTGGTATTTACTCTAATACATGTAAAACTGGGGTTGTTCTCATTATTACCACTTTATTATTTAATTTAGTTAAGAACACTTTTTTTTTGTTCCGTGGAATCAAATATTTTAAGAATCCCCAACAAAGCCATGTTCTGCAGCCTCTTTGAAAATGTGTTACATGGAGACGTAGAGTGAAGGCATTTACTCTGAAACCCTGCCTGTCTAAACCTTGTCTAATACTCATCTCTCTCCCCTGTCTCTCTGCAGCTGATCCATGATTATTCAATATATTGCTTTTATATTTTCAAATGTCATCATGCATTTTCATTTTGAAGTATAATGATCTTCCACATGAAGTTTTAAGAACCATGTTCACCCTTTAGGCATTCACCTGACTTCCTGTTATGATGTTAATTTCAGATTTAATAGTAAGAGCTAATCAACAGCATCACGTTTATATGTAATACTTAAGGGATGTCAAATATATTATTTAGAGAATGTCAAATATACTTACAGGTAATGATTATATGATACCCTTTCTTTGGCTTAGAGCCTGGAAAATTTCCTAAGATATCAAGATGTCTTAAGAAGGTCTTGAGTTATTAAAACTTGAATATTTTACCAAGAAATTACTTTTATTTCCTGCAAACTCAAATGTAAACTGTAATTTGAGAGTTTAGATGGGTTGTTACCATTAACAGAAAGTATCTTTAAAACTCTAAAGTGGGAGAGTGGGGGTAGGCAGAGCGGGGGAGAACAATGGGAGGGAAATGGGGACAACTGTTCTCGAACAACAATAAATTATTATTATTATTATTGTTACTCAAGTATAGTTATCTCCATTTGCTTAAAAACCTTTAAAAAAACCTTGTACCCTTTAAAAGTTTAAAAAATACTAACTTGGAAATGTGGCTAAGGAAAATAACTAGAAGGTAGGAGTTTTCATGCCAGAGAAAGATGTGTTTCCAAAGAGAAAAAGTACTTTTACTGAGAAGGGAGATTGCCCCGTGCAGCCCGGCTCCCTCTGCAAAGGTTGCGTACTCATTTCCTACACTGACGGCTCCGGGTGACTGGTATTTCAGCTCTTCCTTGGTACCAACTTTAAGTAAGAATAATGTGATATATGGCTAGCGATTACTCACAACCTGAACTGACCTTAGAGAAAACTTTCTGAAAAAAGTCCGTGACCCCTTCTCAGAAGGGGCTTATCAGCAAGTTTAGCTGAAGAGACAGTGATTTATGTGGTGCATTTTGATAAGTAATACCCCCTGTTTTGAAACTTCGTGTAAGTCCTGCCAGAAATACAGTTCGTAGGTTACTCTGAGAGTCCTCAACTAAAATGCCATCTCTCCGAGCAAGGCCTTGTCTATCCTCGAGTGCCCTATTATCCAATCTCAGTCCTCTTGACAAATACTCTCAATGGAACATTCAGTTTACTGTGTGGATCATCCACAAATTTCTCTCTACTTCCAAAATTCTTCCCACTTAGAACTTAGGTCTCTCTCCATTTTTTTAACTTATACACCCTGTATATATTTGTATCACAGATCTTTAACAGGAAGATATTTAAATCATCTTTTATCCCACAAAGTGAAGCACTATACGTAGAGCAAGACAGTAACCTTTACACAAAAGAATTGGGGAGCTAAAATGAAATTTATTGACCATCTTTTCCCCCTGCATGATACAAAGCTCCTGAAATATATTGTCTTTAAGGTTATATAATGTTTTTCCATGAAGATACTTTCAGCCTTGCTATAGAGGAGTAAAAAGTGAGACTGAAATAAATTAGCATACCCAGGATTATGATTAATAGGGTCAGGATACAAACCCAATTTTCTCTTCCATATTCTAAATGACATTTTCTTTTGACAATATATTAAGATAATTAATCAATGCTTCTCTGCAGTCTGTCTTACTCCTCCCCCTACGCACCCCTTGTGGAGGGCCCCAGTAGCTGGGCGGCTTGGGAGTGAGTGCCAAATGAAAACAAGGAGTTCAGAGAGCTCTTGAGAAACCCAGGTAAACAGGCGGAGTGCAGTCAAGGTAGACACACGACAGGCTTT
This sequence comes from Carollia perspicillata, assembly GCA_004027735.1. Classification (NCBI taxonomy): domain Eukaryota; kingdom Metazoa; phylum Chordata; class Mammalia; order Chiroptera; family Phyllostomidae; genus Carollia; species Carollia perspicillata. Next base: position 3,860 of record PVKM010019210.1, on the reverse strand, counting down.
TACAATGTAGCAAACAGAGCATGTTGACACGTGAAGAGTTAGAGCCAGAAATCAAGCAAAGGCAAAGGTAAAAGAAATCAAATCGGTGAAGAAACAAAAAGAGAAAAAAGTCAATGAAACGTTGCAAACCATTGGTCACAAGGCAGAGTGGTTGCTTGGAGGAAGCTTTGTACAGATGGCAGGGTGTTACTCAAGCCCTACACTGCTTATCACTGAGTCGAGGAAGCATAATCAGCATCAAAACAGTTTTATTGTTAGCTAATTTACACCAGACTTTTCAGTTCGGTAAGTAGAACTGTACATTGTGTAAGGCCACCAAATCCTCCTTCATGCTCTTTTCCTTCTACCACAGCTTTTGGTCCTTTTAATTTCAGACCTCTTACCCCAGTGGCCTTTGGCAGACCTGGTCTCCTGTGTAGTTTATACATCACTTTCTACACTATTTAGTTCTGCTGGACAGAAAAGTAGAGCTTCAGATCCTGAAAATGGTGAGGGATGGTGGAAAAAAATGCACCTAATACTTGATTTTTTAAATATTAATATGCAAACTAATCAGCAGTCTTAACTGGGACCTGTAAGTGTGCATTTCTAATCAAGTTCCATGTGATGCCAAGGTTGCTGGTTTGCAAACCATATTTTGAGTTTCAAACCTAAGGGTGAAAAAACTTAAAGAAAGAACGTTCTACTTCTAATTAAAAATACACTTTCTCTTTGTTGTTTAGGTGCCTGCTAAAGGTAAGATCATATGGTATTTGTCTTTCACCACCTGGCTTATTTCACTTAGCATAATGCTTTCCAGTTCCATCCATGCTGTTGCATAGGGTAGGAGCTCCTTCTTTCTGCTGCATGAATTCCATTGTGTAAACATACCATAGTTTTTTGATCCATTCATTTACTGATGGGCACCTAGGTTGCTTCTAGCACTTGGCTATTGTAAATTGTGCTGCTATGAACATTGGGGTGCATAGGTTCTTTTGGATTGGTGTTTCAGGGTTCTTGGGGTATAATCCTAGCAGTGCAATTGCTGGGTCAAAAGGCAGTTCCATTTTTAGTTTTCAACAAAATGAACAAGCAAGCAAAATATAACCAAATACACTGAAATTGAGAACAGGCTGACAGTGATCAGAGGAGAGAGGGGAGGGGATAATTCAGGGGAAAGGGGAAAGGGTTTGTAGGAACAATATAAAGGACACATGGACAATAACAAGGGGGGTGTAAGCAGGGAAGGGAGGTGGGGAGGGGCTGGGGGAAAAGGCAGAAAACTGTATTTGAACAACAATGAAAAAATGTTTTAAAGAAAGAAAAATAACTTTCTCTTTAAATCGGCCTCACAGGGATGACTATGCCTTATTTTAATACTCTGGTTACCTAAAAAATTTCTAATAATTACATAAAAAAGTAACTGCAGTATAGTATGTGTGTGTATCTTTGGGGTTATAATAACTAATAGAAAATTGATACAGTATACAATTTCTGTAGAGTTTGATCTCTCCCATTATACCTGCATTTTTAGAATATGATTCTATAGATAATAAGAAAATGTAGATGGAAAATAGAAAGCTCAAGTTCGAGATCCAGATAGTCTATACTCCCAATTCCCTCTTAAACAATTATTATTCTACCCACTTCCAAAATGTGCTTTGAAGCATTTAGCTTAGAAAGTTTTATATAAAGTCCACAGCATTCACTCAAGAATAATATATTTTACAAAATAAATGAATTTCCGAAAGGCTGGTTAAAGAGTAGATGTTGATCTTTTTGATTTCTGGAGATGAATTGCATTTCCCTTTTAACTGTATTACTAAATTTATATTGTATTTGATGGTACAGAAAGTATTTTAGATAATACATCTAATAACAAAACGGTAACTTGGTACACTGGTAACACTGCTCCACTTACAATAAAGGAGTGTGCCTGAATTCCAATTCTGCCACTGCTAGCTCTAAGACTTTGGGATGCTAGCCCGTCTGGGCTTCATTTCTCTCACGTGTAAAACAGTAGTTTTGGATTCCATGATTCCTTCCAGCATTATAATCCTGCGATTATTTAGATATCAAAAAGAGTTTTAAAAGCATGTCCAATTTACCTTCAATTTAAAACTGTAGTTTGAAAGTATAATGTACAATCACAATGACTTCTTAAAATATAATAGCTAAACTAAAAAGTAAAGAAATTAATCTCCCCAAATTCTCCCTAGCAAGGTAACTATATCAGATGACTTTAAAAAAATTAATTGTATTTTTTCTATTATTATGTATCCCCTTTATCCCCTCTGCCACCTTCACCCACCCTCTCCGCCCAGCAGCCACCACCCTGTTGTCTGGTCCATGAGTCCTTTTTCTTTGCTCGATCGCTCCACCTCCCACCCCCCACACAAAGCCGTCAGCCTGCTCCCTACCTAAGAATCTGTCTCTATTTTCCTTGTTAGTTCAATTTATTCATTAGGTTCCACATATGAGCGAAATCATATGATTTCTGAGCAGTTAACTGAAGCTGCCGATTCTTTTATGTGTTGATCCTTGTAAGTAGGACTTATAGTAGAAAATACAAAATCCTAACTCTGAAATGAATTAGTAAATGAGTAAATATGAGAGCATAGTGATTAGATTCAATGAAGAGTGAGTTAATGAATATAAAAGTTTGGTGATGGCTTTTCACAACTCCTGAAACTGCATAGCGATTTTACTCCCTGATTTATAATCTTAATTATATGTTCATTATGTTCCCATAAAATGAGGCAAATTCTTTGTGCATCAAAATCACCTGATGATTCTGTTAAAAATATAGAAGCCAGACCCCATCCTCAGCCACCACCTGTGTATAAGGTTTGGTGACCCTCTGACAACCCAGATACACAACAAAGTGTGTAAAATATGTTGTAAACTCTCCAATATGTTGCTTTATTTGTCATACCCAACACCATTTTTCATGCTATTATTTTTTTTCTCCATGAAGTGTGATGAGGAATACCAATCCTTAAATTAAGTCTCTATTTCATATCTTCCAATGAAACAGAACAGATTTTCAACACACTGACTATTGAGTAGTTATGTCAGGATTTCAGGATTATTTAAAAAATCTCCAGGCACATTTAAGTTACTTTCCTAAAACTCCTCACTTTGCTTTGAACCCAAAGAATTACTTTTTAGTAATTATTTTTAGATATTGTTGGTATTGAAATGCCTACGAATACCAAAGGAAGGAATAAATATCATGTTCTAAGTTAAACTTTTCTGGTTTATGAAGACAAACTTGTAACACAGGAAGATAAATTCTGGTATTAATTTTGGTAAGAATTATGCTGGCAGAATTCATAAAAAGTTTCTCCACCCTCAAAAGCTGTAATATAGCATACATATATTTTTCTATAGCATGTATATACTTTCTTCAGTAGTTACAGACTTTGGAGAATGAGTCATGTTTTATTCTGGTTTTAGTAAACATTTATACAAGTTTGAATAAACTGCTTACCTTAAAGTTGTATTGACTTACAGATATATTTACAAAGGTGATTATTTTTAAAACTCTTATGAAATTTACATCCTGTAATATTATGTGAACATGTCATTTATTTTCCATAATTTCTAATTTTTATACATAATTTATTAACTCTTTGAGTTTCAAAGAGAAATATATCCAATTATAGATGAATACATTCAATGACATATCCAGTTTTAATTTTCAGTCTCAGGGAAAATCTTAGTTTTATATTTACCAAGCAACTACTTATAAATTCATATTACCTGAAAAGCTAAAAAAATAACTGAACATGAAAATTGCATAATTATGTAAGGTATTGTTGCTTAATGGAAACATATTGACAAACCCACATTTTTGGAGTTCAATTCCATAATCAGTT
>PVKM010019209.1:0-24612 GCA_004027735.1 Carollia perspicillata | reverse complement strand
GCCAAGACTTACCTGTAAGGAGACTTGGGCTAGCACTGTTTGAAAGGGAAGCCATCTAACCGTCCGATGACAGGGGAGTTTGTCAACAGATGCGAATGGAATTGCATGCAGCCACTAAAACTGATGTTGAAGAGGGCTACTTTAGAACATGAAAATATGCCCATAACGAACTGTTATTTTAAAAATCTGGCTATAAAGTGCTGTGTGCAATTTAACATAGATAGATGACTAGGTAGGTATGTAGGTGGATGGATAAATAGAGAGAGAGACAGACAGGCAGGCAGGCAGGCAGAACCAAACTACCCCAAAACTTAGTAGCCTTATTAAAACACCATTTTGTTCTCTCTGCCATTTCTGGGTGCTGCCCAAGGATGCCCAAAGTGAGCAGTCCCTACATTAGCCTCATTTTGGAGGCTGTTGTGGGGTGGCCCACACCTCACGGTGCCCAGGGCTCTCTGGTGTTAGCACTCCAGTCAGGCACCCCCCCTCAGTCCAGGCAAACTGGGACAGTTATTCTCAGACTGGGTGCCACCTAGAATGACGACAGTGACTCTAGGCGGTGGAATTATAAGGGAAATGTTTTATTTTGCTTTTCTACATTTTGTACATTATATCATACCTACGTATGTTTATAAAACAAACAAAATTTAACTCATGCTTCATTACCTATCACTCCAGTCACGTCTAACCCCCTCAGGTCAGCAGCAGGCGGAGCTTGCTTTTGTGCCCCCCACACAGAAATTGGGTGAAACAACTCAGATCACCTGGAAGGGGCTTTAACTTCACAGTGTGGGTCAGCAGCCCCCATGCTCGTGCCCGGCCACGCAGCTGCAAGAAGGACACTCACCGGGCAGTGAGGTGAAACCAGGTATAGAGCAGGAAGTTGGGGTAAAAAGTCCCAGAGGTAAGTCCGACTTGTTTGTGTTCGTGTCTGCGTAAGAATAATTGAAGCTGTCAAAAAACAAAATTCAGCCGAGCACATTCGGAGATCGGATGGGCCTTGCTAAGCGATTCAGAAATTGGGCGGCACCTGGTCTAGCAAGTAGAGGGCGCTCCGCTCAGAGGGGTGCGCCGTTTTTACAGGAAGAGAGTGTGGCAGGGGGCTAGTAACAAAGGAAAGGATTCTTTTGACCAGAACATCTTCTTTGGGGGCAGTGGGGAGGGAAAGGCAAGGGTTTACTACACAGTTTGCCTCTTCTTCCTACGGGGGGTGGGGGAGTAGAGCCCATGTGACAGATTACCTCATTGGCAGAAAATTTCAGGCTGTTGATTAGATTACATTTCCTGTAAAAGGAGGAACTGCAGGTAAGTCAGGTATTAAGTCTGGGTTGGGTATCATGGGCTTTAGCACAGGTAACACCATTGGGGGCCTGTGGTTTTCTCTTTAATAAAGCATTTTTTTTCAAAGCCAGGTTTATCTATTTATTTAAAATGTATTTTAAAAATACTTTAAAATAGGTTTTACTATTCCATTCCAAAGTTATTCTTCCTTGGCTTAAATTTATAAAATTTCATTTCATATACTAGCACATTCATTCTAAGACTCCAGGCCCTACAATACAAGTCCATTAAAAAAATAGTATAATATTTTAGCTACATGGGCTGACTGGTAGAGACTTCAGATTTGTATGTAGTCTAGCATCCTTGTTACATATATTCTTCTTTCCCCAATTTGAAATCATCCTGTTTTTGCTATTCATTAACTAAGCAGCCACAGGCTAGACTTATTTCCTTTCTATAATGAATGCTCTCATAAGTTTAATCAGTCCAGAATGGAGATAATAAACTTAGCTAGCATTATCCTGTCTTAGCAAACCAACGTCAGCCTTGCTTCTCCCCCGCCTCGGAATTACAAGCGCGTGCACACACACAGTGTTTCGTTTTCTGGGAACTTGCCTGTCTGCTTCAAGAGTTCCGTCATCAGGGACCCCATCCTGCCTTCAGAGGAAGGTGACGGATAAGCTGCCAGGGAGGTGGGGAAGGAAGCAGACGGAATGTTCTGGTTCTACCGGTGAACTGACCATTTACAGGCAGTGAGCGATTTGATGGGAGAGCCAGGGCCTGCTCAACATCCGCTGTTTCTCCATCGAGGCCAATAAATCCACATACATTCCTGGACGCTGAGAATGTGACAACAGCGGCAAAGCTGTTCCTTACTAACCGGGCCCTGGGGCTCTCACTCCTGTGGCAAAGACACATTCAACACGACGAAGTGGAATATCTCTTCTCCAAGGTTCACAAAAGAACTTCATCCCACATGCATCGTGAGCTCACTGGGGTTATCTCCTTGTGGCCTGGGCCATAGAAGGTCAAGGTAGAAGGAAGGGTATTTCCTGAAGCAGCATTTGACCCTCCCTCCTGGAGTGACACTGTCATGTCTTAGAGATTTAGTTTCCACTCATACAGAAAACAGGCTCTAGCCCTCTGGAAAGGAGCAAAAGAAGGAACCACGCCTCACTCCATGAGTTTTGGAAGGGCCGTCTGGGGTCGCTGGGGCTGGGCCCCTCAGCCTGCGGAGGGCGTGGATTCGAACCCCCTGCTGTGTAATGTGGTTGGAAGTAGGACTAAGTAAGAGGAGCCCAATACTTTCAAAAGGAGGGAGCACTTTCTCTTTGTTTCACAAAAACCTGTCAGGGGATTTGCCCCACCCCCTTTGGGGGGGCAGGGAGGGGGAGGCTGACACAGGAGCTGAGTGAGCTGAGCCCTAAAACACTGAACTGTTGTGTAAGTCTTATCTCATAGGCCCTTGAACTCTGTGTAACACATAGGAGTCACATGTAAACAGGACAAATAGAGGCTGTGTGACAGAAGGGTGACAGGAAGCCAGTGGGGAGAAAACCAGAAACAAAGAAGAATGACCACAAAGTTGGTTTTCTCTCTAGGAGACTTTCAAGTAAGTAAGACTTTCCTTTCAACTTTGATATCTTGAGATATCCCAAGACACACATGTGCCTGCCTGCCCCTTAAGCTGATACAGCCTTGGAGTTGAAAAAGATCTTCAAGGTCACCTAACTTAGTTTTTCACAAGTCCTGGTGCATGCCAGAGTCACCTAGCTGAGCCGGGTCAAAATACAGATGCTCCTCAGGTGACCCTGTGGCACCCCAACATTCGGGACTCCCTCATCTAGACCCTGTTCCTACGAGGGCACCTTCATACAGTTACCAGCAAACCGCTCATCATGGGCTCTCACGGACAAGTTCAAGTGATGTGCAATAGCGTGGGGCCGTTGGTGAGTAAGAGGCTCACAAACCACCCTGAAGTGCAGAGTATGCCTTCCTCAACACGTGTGCAGACGCCTACTGTGTGCACAGGCCTGCTTGACAGGACCAAACAAGGAGAAAATTATTATTTAAATGGAGAGGGAGTGTCTGAACTATTTTTCAGCTTTACTTTTCTATTCAAAGCGAATCTGTTGTTCTGTGAGAACTTATTCTGGGATTAGGGTTTGCCGAGCACGCCATACTCTCATAAACGGCAAGATCTGTGACAATGACCCAGCTTTCATTTACCGCACAGGACTTCCATCAACTTGGGTAGTCTCACTCATGTAAATCAACCTCACGGTAGGATCCTAAATGATGTGATACTTTCCAATATTGTTCCCATTTGTGGATAATGGTGAGACTATTAACTGTTGATACAGATCCATGTTATTCAATGGAATGTAGCTCTCGATAATGTTAAGCCTCCTATAAATTCTAACAATTATAAGAATTCAACTTTTGTTACATAAATGAACAACCGTTTATTTCAGTAAATACAAATTCGAGCACACAAAATGAGCGCAGGACTTTCGTGGTTACGGCACGCTGAGCTGACCCCAGCCGTCAGTCATTTCGGCCGAGAGCCCACCTGTGAGCCCAGAGCCGCAGGTGCTCAGCGCCGCCCGTGCTCTCTGGCTGCTGGCTCCTTGGCCCCAAAGACCAGCAGCCCCTGCACTGGGAGGCTACTTTTTAAATATTCGGAAGCCACATACACACTCGACAAAGACATGATTCAGTGCAGACACTTGACTAACTCTTCTTTTGACAATTTACAGAAGATTCTGACGAATTTGTGTTGCTTTGGTATGGAACGAACACAGCAACCACCCATACGACACCCATGCCCAGCTTTTCCAGGGATTCAGTCACATTGCAGGCTCAGTCACACCTACCCCCGCCCTGGAGTATGCTGTGGTGTAGAGTGAGCTCTCTCATTGCGACACTGAAAGCCAGCACCGGTGTTTTCTTATCCTCGGACAACGGGTTACAATGGGATTTTACTATCTCAGCACTAGCTGCCTAACGCAACAAGTCCAGGGAAGCACAGGCTAGGGCCCAGCCTGACTGTTCTGACCACTGACTCGGGGTATGCTGCGATTGCTCTGGCCCAGGAGGTCCTACATGCCTGCAAAAGAGTGACAAGTTTTTGATAACGTCCATATAGGACACAAAGGCCATCAGCACCAGTCACCTCTGATTTCTGCCACCACCAGGCATTGCCCCTGTCAAACCATCCCCTATCCTCCCCTACGACTACATAGCAGCCACGTACAGTCGGCAAAGCTCTGCCAACAGCCAAGGAATCCTCCACCAGAACGCGCCCTCCCGAGGGCTGGCTGGGCATATGGGATGTGATCTAGAGTTGACGGCTGAGCATCCGGTGCCTCCTGGGAAATACCGACACTAAACCGGGGTTTGTGGCCGAGAGCAGGGAGGGAAGCTCCCGGACAGCAGAGTGCGGGAACGGGAGTGACAGGGGTTGGCAGAGGTTTGTGCTATCCCCCCCAGTCACACCTCCTCCCCTGGTGTCTGTTCTCCTATCTCCCTGGTCAAAGACAGGTGTCTTTGGGGGGAACTTAACAACGAAGTAACAGGGCATTTAAACAAACATACCAGCCCTTATTCATCTGTTCGAATGCTGCCCTCCCTCGTGGGAGCACCTGGAGGGGTTACATGAGCAAGGCCACCTCTGGTCACAACACTGTGATCTGCTTCAGACCGTCCTCCGGAGTTGGCTTTTGGCTCAGAATAGTTCTACGCAACCAGACCCCCCCGTCATGCACTGGCCTCTTGGTTTTTAAAACCAGAATCCACTACTGTAAGACAGAAATGGGTTCTTATTTAGGATGTTCACCCATGCACTCACTCTTTCATTCATTTAATCAGCAGCTGTTTACTGAGCACCTGCCTGTCACCATGCAGTGTGCTGGGCACACACACGTGAGAAACCCGCCCCCCAGGAGCACACGGTGCAGCGGAGAGACAGAGCGCCTACAGCTGATTAAAGCAGGAGAAGGGGCCTACCACAGAGAAGTCCTCAAATAATGCTCTTCTGGTAGCGGGGTCGGGGGGCGATGCTTCAGCGTGGGTACTAAGGGATGGTCATTGAGATGGTAAATCAGAGTATAGTGTAGCAATTCTAGGTTAAGGTAATAGTAAAATAATTAAACTATAAAAGTGCATAGAGGTAGGGGTCCAAGACAATTTAATGAAGGGAAAATGGTCTTTTCAACAAATGGTCTGGGGCAACTGAAAATCCACTGGCAAATGATGAATTTGGACTCTGAACTTCACCCCATACAGAAAAACTAACTCAAGTGGGTAGACTGTAGACCTAAATGAAAGACCTAAAATCATGAAACTCTTAGAAGAAAACTCAGGGATAAATTCTTGTGACCTTGGGTTAGACAATGATTTCTTAGATATGATGCCAAAGTTGCACAAGCCATCAAACTGAAGATTGGTTAAGTCAGACTTAATCAAAATGAAAAAAAAAAACAAACAAACCCTGCACTTCAAAGGACACCATCAAGAAAGTGAAAAGTCAAACCACAGAGAAAATATTTGCAAATAACGTACCTGATCAGGGACTTCTACTCAGACTATAGAAAGAATTCTTACAACTCAATCCTCACAAGACGAATTACCCAATTTAAAAGTAGGCAAAGGATTTAAATAGACATTTCTCTAAAGAAGACAATGAATGGCTAATGAACATGTGAAAAGATACTCCACATCATTAATTGGCAGGGGAATGCAATCAAAACCACAATGAGGTTCTGCTTCACAGATAAGAGGGCTGCAATCAAAGAGAGACAGTAACGCATGCTGGTGAGGATGTGGAGAAGTCGGGATCCTCATACGTCGTCACTGGTGGGAACGGAAAATGGTGTGGCGTCTCTGGAAAATGGTTTTACAGTTCCTCGAAATGTGACCCACAGCATCACTACCATATGACCACATAATACCACCCACAGGCCTACACTGCACTCCAGAGAAATTAAACCACACAAAGACTTACACACTAATGTTCATAGTAGCTTTATTTATACCAGCCAAAAAGGGAGAATAATCCAAATGTCCTTCAGCTGACGAATGGATGAATAAAATGGGGTGTACCACACAGTGGAAATGTATTCAGTCACAGAAAGGGCTGAAGTGCCAGCACATGGTACGTGCTACACCGGAAACATCACGCTAAGTAAAGGAGGCCAGACACACGCGCAGAACCACGTATGGAGTAGCATTTATTTTTTTAATCTGTGTTGGCATTTATTTTGAAACTGATTAATAATAATCTTTCTGACCTCGCGGATTTAGTAAATACGTTTATTTTAAGTAATCAGAATAGGCAAATCTGCAGGGAGGTTTGGAGTAGACTGGAGGTGGCCTGAGGCCGGGATGCAGGGTGGTGAGGAGGGGGAGGATGAGAAGCCACTGCTGGTGGGCACGGGCTTCTCCTCGGGGTGAGGAAGGTGTTCTACGTCTCCATCACCGCGATGCTGCACGGCCCGCCCACAGACGTAAGACCACTGCGTTGCGTACTTCTCAGCAGGTGAGCTTCATGGTATGTAATTATGTCTTAATAAAGCTGTTAAAAAATACACAGGAGCGCCGACCACAAAAGTTATCATCCAAACTGGGACACTTTTGAATGTGCTCAAAATGTTCAGCTAGAGAGGACCCCAGGTGTAAACTTAGCTCATCCCAGGCCAGTGAGGATGGAGGGTCAGTCCAGGCTTTAACAACTGCGTGGAGGTAGCATGTAGGGAGGGGATAAAAAGAGGCCAGACTGGAGAGAGCCTTGAAAGGCATGCTGAGAGGGATGGCCAGCGAGAACAGGCAACTCCAGCAGCAGAGTGAAGAACCATCTGAAGGAGCAGGAAAACTGGGCATAACATCCATAGTCACGACTAAGAGACGGTCAGCATCTACATTAGGATATGGGCTGTAGGGACGGAAGGAAGGGGCACAGTTAAGAAATATTTTGGGTTAGAGAGTCCAAAGGCATTTCCTAAAGGAGAGTCCCAAAAACAAAACAAAACAAACAAACAAAAAGAACCTTCGGTGAGTTCAGTAGGAGCAGCGTCCCCACAGTGAGCACAGGGCCCTGCGAAGCCACGACCGCGGAACAATACGCGCCGCTGCGCTTTGAGGCCCCCAAGTCCGCACCTGTGCTGGACGAACCCCGGGAGCCCAGGGCGCCCCGAACGCGATCGCGGCTTTGTCAAGTTATTTTGTGCTGAAAACTGACCGGCACCCTTCACATTTCTGCCCAGAAAGCTATTTCCTCCTGACAGAGAAGTGGAGGAAAAGTAGGTAAACGGCGGTCCCAGGGGGGAAGCTGGGCTTGTTTTTTCGTTTGCTGCTTTGTTTTTCATTGATCATGGCTTAAAACGAAGTCGTCGCAGGAGCTTAAAAATGGGCCCCGTGGAAGTTGAAATGGGCGTGGACTTCCATAGCTGTGGTTCTACGGCACGTTTTGAAAACTGTAACGAAGTTTAAACATTAAAACAATTTCATGATTACATAAAACCCCGTTTTGCCGCCTTTGCACACTCTCAGTAGCTGTACCTGAAATAAACGGTAGCTTGGGGCTCACTGTAAGCGGCTTGTACAAACTTAACACATGCCTTAAATCAGATCACCGGAGCACTGACTAAGCGAAAGCCAGAGGATATGAGAAAAAATTATTAACTACTCCCCCAGCAGATAGGGATCAGGGGCTCGAGAACTGGAGAGAAAAAGAAGAGAAATCCATGAACCAAATCATCTCCCTGCCCCCAACTTCAGGGCTGTGGAGTGAAATCCCTGCCCCCAGGGCTCCTAAACCCCTCTGCTTAAATTAGAAAGTTTAGACTCTGTTCCTGGGGGGAAGGGATGGGAAGACACTAAGGATTTAAACTGAGCAAGGTAAAAGCAAAAGAACTGTGATTTTCATCCCATGATACAAACAAGGAGATGGGAAAGGCTGAAGACGCCGTGGACACTGAGCCCAGATGCCCCCAAGGACATGACCCGGCCTTCATAATCGGAGTTCAGTGGTCTTCAGTACCTTATGTTAAATGAGAGAGGATTAATCATGCTTTGCACGATATGTATGGTTATTTAGAAGGTCCCACAAACTAAATGTTCAAACTAGACTGAACATGTATTTTTTTCTGACTAAAATATATATTATTTTAGACTTTTTAGGGTTACACATGAAAGAAATGCAGGTCGAATGGGTCAAAGCACTGCTCCTGACCAGCAGAGGGGAGTTCCCACCGCCCACTCCACTGAGGTTGAAGGTCGGTATATTGTAGCCAGGAGATGGGGAGGGCAGCGTTTCCCAGGACAGATCACCCCCAGGCTGTCACTGGAGCACCAGGTGTGGGGGTTGGGGGAGGCAATGTGAGAAGTGGAAGAGAGGGCAGTGTGCAGCTGGACACACGGAGCCCCGGGAGGCAGCAGACAGATGGCAGAGCGTCTTTCTGGTCCATGCACTTCAAATCGTGCCTTCAGACCTATGGGGTGCTGAGGAAGACTTGCAAGAAGAGGTAGCGGCGTGACCTTCCCCGTGGCTCCGAGCGCCCACTGCCCAGCGATGGGCAGGAAGTCTAGAGCAGTGAAGGACCCACTGTCCCCCAGGAGGTCGCCCCAGAGGATGACGGCAGCATGAAAGCAGGGTCAGGGAGGGACATGGCCCGAGCTAGCATGCCTTCTTCACATTGGGATCTGAGCGGGATGGAGGTCCCCTTCATCAGAAAGGAGAATTCAAGTGGGAGGTGTGGCTGGGGGTGTAAGGCGGTGAATGCAATTTTAGACACACTGAGTTTGAAACGCTGTGGAACTTCCAAGAGACCAAGTTCATTCACAAACCTGTTCTTGTGCACTTGAGAGTCATCAAGATTATGAGTGGTAGCCATTTATACATTATGTACACATATATATAAATATAGAATGAGTACCCACTATATTCTGAACTCTGACCTAGGCTTTGGGCATACAGCAAAACCCAAAACAGACACAGGCCCCACATTCTAATGGTGTGCGTGGGGTGAGGTGGGGAGACATACAACTGTCAGTTATGCATGTTAGTTATGACAATATCTGTGGAGAAAAATAAGGACTGAGCACAAGTGCAGGGCTAGCACAGGTGTCATAAGTGAGGTGGTCAGGTACCAAAGATACAGAGGCATGCATTCCCTCCTGCTGACCTTGAACTTGCTTCCTTAGGTTTTATGCCTGGGCCATCTTAATTGCCTCACCCTAGTCCTCGTCCTGACTGTTTATCTTCTGTGGACAGCCAGGGAAGGATTCATTGGAAAAGTGATGTGTGAATACAGCAGTGAAAAAGAAAAAAGCCAGGTGTCCCCATGTTTAGGGAAAGAACATTCTAAGCAGAGAAAACTGTATATGCAAAGGTCATGAGGCAAGAGGGTACACAATGTATTCAAGAAAGATCTCTGAGAAATCTCACCAAGGGGTAATACACAGAAGAGACGAGACCCAAAGACAGAAACCCTAAGAAAGCACAAATTAAGGGGTTAGCAAAGGGGCGGAGCCTGTGAAGAAGAGGAAGAATAGGCCCACGGGTGGGGGGGAGCTTGAGGGGGCGGGGAGGGAGAGCCAGGGGAGGGGCTCTCCAAGGAGGACAGAGGTCAGGTGAGAGACAATGGGACTCTTTATGGTCAGCAACTGGGAATCTGTCCTGCCTTTGGGGAAACCAGTTTCTGACCTAGAGAACTTCTCTAAACGAAGCCCACACCTGAAGGCCAGTCTAGGTACACACTTCTAAGCAATCTTCCTTCTGCTATGGAAGGTCACCATGATTAGTCACATCTTGGACAAACCTGAGCAAGGCAGAAACTAAAAATAACAGCTTAATTCCAACACTTTCAATCCTGGCATGAGAGTCTTCCAGGAACTGATTCTGTAGCTAAAGCCTCTGAACCAGGGTCCAGGCAGGCCAAACCCTCTCCCACCCACGGGGTCAGTGCTGAAGTGGCCATCCCTGCAGAAATGCAGTTCTCCCTGAGAGGCCAGGTCGGTCCCCCAGAGCACACGGGCCTGAGGAGCATTGAGAGACCTCTTCACCCAACAGACAGTGCGTGCCGCCACCCTCCTGCCCTGAGCTGGTGAATGAGCCCCATTTACTCACCATGAGTGAACATGAGGCTGTGGTCCCACCAAAGCCCAAACTCTCTGCTAGAGGGGGCGGTTTCCTTTCAACCTCATCCCCGCGCTGCAGGGAATCTGTGGCTCCCGGCCTCGTCACCAAAACTCACTCACCAACCAAAACAAAGTGACAACGCTCAGTGAGTGTATGGGGTTTCACAGTTTAATCAGAATCAGAGAGAGAGAGACCATCCCTGGAATGAATCCCAACAAAAGCCTCATTATATAAAATCAAAAGAAAGCCAAGAAACTGAAATCACTCAAGCTCGCACCTGCCCGTGGAAGAAAAAGAAAAATAATAAGTTGTATTCCATTTTTCACCACTTGGAAGGAAACCCTGTAAAATTTAAAAAACTCCAAGCAGAGCTGGCTTTCACTGTTGAATTTCTAAACAAATTTGTTCACTGGACAGTACGTAAGCGGGTAAGAACACTGACCTTCCCACTCCCACATTAGGCATTGAATTCTAACGCATAATGATAACTTGAAATCAGCTTAGATTTCTCTGCAAAAAAAGCATAAGTAAATAAGCAAGTACATGAAAAAGCCCACACCCAAAGGCCAGCCACCCTGCTGGCTGACACCTGACTCCGGCTCTCTTCGGCTCTGCAACGGCCGAGTGACTGGATGGAGAGGAAGCAGTTCGTGGTTAAGGGGCAGTTCATGGACTTGGGGCTGCGATGAAAGAATGTCCTTGGATAAGGAACAGAAGATCCTTGCTCTTGGCCACTTAGAAAGCCTCTCAGTGGTAGCCCAGGTAGCAATCGGTTCACCAGCCCCGGTGTCACATGTGTTGTGTGTGTTCCTAGAGCATGTCAGGACACCGCGAGGGCAAGGCATCTGTGGGCACGAGGCAGGTAAGAGACGGTGCCTTCTGAGAAAACTAGAAACGGACTGTGAGCATTTAATGTCGTCGGCAAATGTTTGCGTTGGAATTAGAGACCCAACAGACATCTCTGTCTCTTCATATAAATGTATTAACATGCCCAAGGCTTAAATGCCTCAAGATTAAAATACTTCAACAATCTATTTTCTAAATAGATTCAAAACCACAAGACAATAATCTGCTTCCTGTGTAATCTGTGCTGAAAATGGAAAATTGTCTGATTGTTATCAGACGGTTGTTCAATCAGATTTTTCCTTTGAGACTGGAAGAGGCCAGCAGGACCCTGACTGCCTGTGGTTTGTACAAAAGCTGGGGCAAGAAAAATAGGTCACGTGTTGGTCGACCTTGTTCGAGACTGACTTGGGGTGCATCCTGGCATTCCCAGATGCCCTCAGCCCCATGGAAAGCAGGGTCCTGCATATCGGCAGGATAAGCAGAAAAATGCATCCTGAGAAGCTTGTTCAGGGGCTCCGTGTGCCCAGTCACCCACTCTTGGGCGGTAGCACAAGCACACGTGGACATCCCCCACCCTGCTGTGGGGCATTCTGTAAACCACAGCTGTGGCCGTAGGAACACAGGTGCGACCTGGGCCGCAGGCACCTTCTGTGAGAATGGGATGGAGTGGGGGTTGGGGACGGGGGTCCTTTGCACCAAAGCAGCAAGGGGCCCTGAGGATGGGCCCTTTCCTTTTACACCGGAAGCACCTGAGACCTCTGAACTTGACGTTTAATGTGGAAAAGGAAGTCAGGGGCCTCTGAAAAAGAGATCTTGTGGGACTTACACTAATTCCCCGGCTGCTCTCCAAGCCCAGATGGAGTCCCCACTGCAATGATGGCTCACCAAACAGAGCAGATCCACTTCCAGCAATCACATTTAAAACAACTGCAGAGGCTCACGGGCAGGGCTACCCAGATCCACCGGCATCTCGGGGGTCTCTCCCAGACAATGCCACAGGGGGCAAGAGCAACAGTTAAAAGAGCGCACTACCTTATGTCAATGGAAAGGCGCATTTCCATATTTTGAAACAAAGGGGGTTCCGCACCATCTGTCCCTGTCTGGGTGCCCCCGCGCCATACTGAGAGGATTTGCGAGGGATTCAAGTTCACCTTACAGATTAAACAGTCGCTTGGCCGCCTAAGCCCGGGGCCCAAACAATGGCCGCAGGAGCCCCTTCCTCCTTCCTTCCTTCCTGCCGCTGTTCCGCTTGGCTGCACGCGCTCAATGCGCGCCGCTCCCCCGCGGCCAGAAGTGGACTTGACCGGAGCGAAAACCAACAAAGGCCGACTCTGGGGGAGCGGCGGAAGCGCTGGGCACAGAGTCAACGAGCGAGGCTCATTGAAATGCAAATAGGGCGGCCTCACCCGGGCGCCCACTCTTGCTGCCCTGGCTGCGCCCCCGGTTTGCCCAGCCGGCTTGTCCGCAGAGTCCCCGGCAGGCCTGGCCCACCAGCTCGGTCGTGGCTTTAATTTCTGCATATCACCACCCCGTCACCGTCACCGAGGTCCTTACCCTTACTCTCCCCCGCAGACCTACCGAGGCTTCCCCAGCTTTCCAAGCAGGTTTCCCTTTCCTGGCCAAGGAGCAGAAACATTCGCTCTGCTCCTGAGCTAAAAACAAACAAACAAAAAAATTCCAAAGTTCCACCGTGGAGGTTAGGTTTTTTTCCCCCTTAAGTATTTACTCACTTAACCTTAAGTATTTACTCACTTAAATCTTGTCCTCTTCCTTTTATCCAGAAAGAACCAAACAAAATTTTTCAGGTGCTGGAGAGTTTGAGCTTCTAAGGAAGGGCTGGCTGATGTGCTGTATGTGCCTAAGTGGAAACCAACCCCGCTGGCATTGGGGGCCTGCTCCCCTTGCCCGGCCCCTTGTCTGACTTGGACTGTATAAATAATACCACCGTGCTGTTTGTTTGCCACTTTCCCTCAAGTTTAAAGTCAAGGCATGCACTGTTGAAACTCTTGTACTAAACGGAGAAATAAGGGTATTGTTTTCTTGACAGAAATAAGAGGCTAATTCGATTTCTAAGCAAACTATGAGTTACCAGCAATAATTTCAGAATGAAACTCAATGGTATTTAAGGTCACCTGAAAACCTAAGATGCTTTTCCACAGGATGCATATTTGGCTGCTATCCAAATTGTTAGGAAGAAGAATTGCTATGACTGTAAAAAATACAATGAAGTAAATATTTATTTTAAAGTCCCTTAATTTTGTAAGTTTAACAGAGTAGAATCATATTTGAACATATAATAGATGTGTAATTCACTTAAAGATTGCTTTGCTAAAAAGCAACTAAAGAGATATTGACACTGTACCATCTTTGATTTTACATGACAACGTCATAGTGCCTCCTTATCTACCTGTACCAACACACATGCACACTTTCGGGTGGGTAATAAGGAACCAATAATCGTCACATTGGATTGAGCCGAATTGAATTGGCTTAAATTGAGCTGCATTGGCTCTACAAGACAAGACGTTCAGAATTGCACTAACAGCTTAGCGTCGTGACACTTCAGGAGTGTACGTCGGGCCCATCTCCTCGCCCAGGCTCCATTTGACCTTAGTACGCAAACACTGCCTGCTCTTCAGCCAGAGGACCACCCTCCCCCACTCACAGCGCAGCTGGTTCACACCCAGGGCTCCAGGGCCTGGCTGGCCCCCAGGATGTGTCGGCATAAATGAGAGGAGCACAGCCCTCCCACCAGGTGCCTGAAGCCCGTGCCCAGCAGCGGAGCAGCAGTCTTGAGCAGCAGTCTTGCACAGCGGGCCACCAGGGCTGCAGGCCACCAGCCGGGGGGCCCCCCTGCACCTTTCAAGGTCACACGCCGCCCTTCCTGTCTGCTGCTCTTACTGGCACACCAGCCTGTCCGACTCCTCAGGCCAACGTGAAGAGTTCCAGGAACGGGCATGGGAACCGAGTGGAGCTCATGAAAGTCTTTCGCTGAAATTATTAGAAAAGAGGGACTCTTACTTTCTAATGGAATTGATTAAATGGTGGCACGTGGACATGAAGCTGTGGTTGACCGTGACCATCATCAACGGAGACGAGCTGGCCAAAGGCGAGAGAGAGACTCAGACCAAGAGGTTGTTAATGTAGCGTGTCCACGCCTGGGTTCACCCACCTCTGAGTCAATCCCCCTTCTCAGTTCCGTGAGCCAGTAAATTCCTTCTGTGAATAAGCCAGTTTAAAGATTTCCTGTCATTTTCAATCCAGCGGAATCTCGACTCGTATGCTGCCACAGTGGGAAGAGGTAAATCTGCCAGGAGTTGATCGTTACGTCACTGAATTTATTTTGGGTTTCGCCTTCAGTGCGGTTCGTGCTTCTTTCAGTAACAGGTGAGTCGGTGTAAATCAACCTTGTGAACAACCACTCCACTTCCCCTGCTTCTTCATCTCCAGTGTACAATACATTAGAATAAAATACAGGAGTGGATTTTTACTTTCTTTGGGATTTGAAAACTTCTCCATTGTTTAACGCAGAGTGCTAAATGGGGGTTTAGTGGGGAGGTTGGAAACTGCCCAAGGGCCTAATCCTCTTAACATGTTTAAGTTTGACTGTAAGTAGAAGACATGTGACACATGGAAATTGGTTTTTAAAAATCTTTTCACGCCTATTCAGTTTAAAGAATTTGTAACTGCATTAATAAATAAGAGACCGCATAGGCCAGGGGTGTCAAATTCATTGTCACCAGGGGCAACATCAGCCTCGTGATTGCCTTCGAAGGGCTGAATGGAATTTGAGGACTGTATAAATGTCACTGCTCCTTAACAGTTAAGCAAGACCTCAGTGCTGCTACCAGGTAGAAACAAGGTGCCGGGCCGGATAAAACAAGGTGGGGGGCTGGGTTTGGGCCTTGTGTTTGCCACCTGTAGCACAGGCGGTGAGAAGTTAGAAAATGGTAGTCACTGAATCGCCATGAAACTTCACTCAGAAAAAGTTACAGGAAACCAGATGCATTTCTCATTGGATGACCAAAGCGGGAATTTGTTCTTTGTTCCCAGAAATGGATGATAGCAGACAAATTGGTTAGACTGGCTTCTAAGTCCCTTTCCATTTTTGGGTCCTGGAGTTATGATTCCAACTTGGTAGACCTAGCGGATGTGAACTTGCCCTCAAATTAATTACTGTCTGATGTAGAATGTTATCACCCCCCCACAGTTGTCATTCATTCACGATTATCATTATATTACTTTTAATTGTGTTTATTAGAACCTGAAAAATTTAATCTTGTTTTCAGTAAAGTATAACCACTTGAATTGTTTCCAGTTTTAGCCCTCAGCGAAGTTCCTGTTGCTGTTTTTATTTAAAAACCTAGGAACAGAGGGTTTAGATATGAATGAACATGAAGAGAAACTGCAGCTCATCTCTCCAGTTCCTGCTCTTTGTTATTCTTGGCTGTACCATCCTCAGACCTTAGAAGATTGGGGGAAGCCATTAGTTCTCTGTTCTGTAAATATTGACTTCTTTTCCTTCCTCCCTGTGGTGTGCGACACATCTGCTTTCTATTTTTACATTGTGATGTGAGTACCTTGACATGGCTCCACTCTTCCTTCAGAATTCCCAGTCCTTACGAAAGGGCGCACAGGGAACTCAGCCTCCTCGACTCCCACCCGTGCGGCCTGCGATGTCTGCTGAGTTCCATCAAAGGGAGGAAACGGTTGGAGGTACAGCAGCTCCTCTAGCAAGTGGGAACCATAACTCTAAGTTGAGCACCTCGGCATTTATACAGCCTCCTTGTGGCGTGACTTCCTGTGCTACAGAAGCTGAAAGCCACATTTCCCAGACTCCCTTGCAGCTTGGAGGTCCTATGAGATCTAGCTTCTGCCAAGCAGACAGACCCACTCAGAACTCGAAGGTGGAAGTGAGCAAGGTGGGCAGTGGACATGCAGAGGGAACACAGGTCTCCTGGAAAGAAACAACATCCGTTTCTTCCAGGGCGGCTGTTTCTAGAGTCCAGTTTCTATAGTTACAGGTTCCAAATGACAGAAGCATTTTCTTCAGGACATTCCTATGTTGGACTCACGTGTTTCTCGAGGCTGCCTTGTTCCTGGCTGTGTAGCGACCACCCAAGCCTGGGTTTCTGACCCTCCTGTAGAGTCTCTAAACTGCCTAGCATCTGCTGGACCTGATGAGAGTGCGTTCCAATGGAAGTCCGACAGAAGTCTGAGGCTGGTTGTCTGACTTGGTTGGATCTGAAGGCACCGAGGACCTGACCGAGACATCAGGACAGGGCACAGCGGTGCAGGCTGTCTAATCCAGTGACCAGAAGCACCAGAAGCTCACTGAAAGCTGGGTCTTAGAGGGCCTAGTGCAGCCGCTGCAGGAGCCAGTTAGACAGCTCCTCAAAGAGTCGGGCCTCGAATCCCCGTATGGCCCAGCAATTCCACTCCCAGGTATAAACCCAAAAGGGTGGAAAGTAAGCCTTCAAACAGATGCTTGTACACCACTGCTGGTGGCAGCGCTAACAACAGCCAAAAGGTGAAAACAACCCGAGTGTCCACCAACATATGAATCAATAAATAAAATGGGTACATACAGATAATGGAATACTATTCAGCCATGAAAAAAGAAAATTCTGATACTTGCTACAACATGGATGAACCTTGAAAGCATCATGTTAAGTGAACTGAACCCACCCAAATTGCCCCGCGGAGGTCCTGTGGCATTCACTGCCGCCCCTGCTCTCTGTGGGTGGAGGCCGCCCCGACGTGGCCGCCCCACCGGACTTGCAACCACCTTGCTCTTGACTTGCTCTCCACTGCCACTTGGTCTCTGGTGTCGTCACCACTCTGAGACAGTTCAGTTCTGCAAGGCCATCTCCTGTCACTGAGCCTCCCCAGCAGAGGAGACACGTCAGCTTCTCGGTGATGCTCAGGCCCCCTGGCCGGGGCACAGCCAACTGCTCTGGGGAACGTAATGTCCTCCAGACTCTCCTGAGGAACAGGCTTGGGATGACCAGTCTTACGTGTCCACTCGGCGAGGCTGCAGTCCCATTCATTCAAGGAAACACGAAGCTCTGGTGTTGCTGTGTGTGATCGGTGGAAGAAGGAAGCCGCAGGCCAGGACGCGGTCGGAAGGCGACTTCTTTGGAAGTAAACAGCACCACGTTACAGGAAAGGGCTACGGGCAGGGAAGGCTTCTCTGTTGACATCAGGAAGACACGAAGAGGGGACAGTACAGACACGGTGGAGATTTTCTGGTCTAAAGAGAAACCTACAAAAACCAAATTTAAAAACATAGACACAGGTCACATTGCCTTAACTGGAAAGGGCCGGAAACGCATGGGCCCGCATGACTAGGTCCCTTCCATGACAAAAAAGGAAAGAAATTGTCCTGGCTTGTGAATGATGACTATCTACACAGAAAAGTGTATGTTCAAGAGAATGCACACACCATGCAACTGATACAGAATTAGATACACTACTGATACACTATTAGAACTAATACATTGGCAAAGTGACTTTTGTACGATGTACAAAAATCTATTTTATTCCTATAAACCAATAATAAATAGTGAAGACGTAATTTTTTTAAATCACTAGACTTAAAAGACTTTGTGATAAATGTCCAAAAAGATGAGTAAGATCTACATGAGAAATTTTTAAAACTTCAGCAGTAAAGAACATGAAATAGAGCCTGATTTTTAAAATATATTCAGATCTATATATAAAGTAAACAAAATTTTATGTATATAAAACATTTGGTAGAAATACCCAACATCAGAAATATATTCATTTTCCCTAGATGAATTTCTAAATTCCATGCAATTCAAATAAGAAAACACAATCGTTTTCTTTTCTTTTCCTCTTTTCCTCAATATACATGGTTTTACATTTGTCAAGCTGATCCTAAAATTCACGTGGAAGAGAAAAGATCTACAAGAAACATTTTTGGAGTCAAAGAACAAGAAATACCATCTTGTTACAAAGTAACAAAAAAAATGACTCCGGGTGGCTTCAACTCATGGGTTATTATTTGTCCCACACGACCGAAGTGTGTGTACTGATAAGAAGGAAGCATGCTAACCAGAGCACTGGAGTCTGAGTCTGTGCCGCGGGTCTCTTCACCTGTCATTTCTTCATCTGAACTAGTAACTGCCATTGTGGCAATGCATCAGTCTCTACGGGCTGGACCAACGAGTCAGCCCCTGCGGAAGGACCATTCCCAGCACAGTGAGAAAGCCAGCTGTCTGATCCTACCCGTTCAGCTTGTCACGGATTCATGAAAGGAGTGCCATCTCTGGGGCCACCTGGTAGGCAACCACGAGGCCTTCTCAGGTGGCAGCTCTTCTCCTTGGCCGCTTTCGAAGCCTTCCACTCGGAACTTGGTGCCATGTCTATTCTCGGTCATTCTAATTTGATATCCAGCTTCTCCTGTTATTCTGCACGAAGGAAGATTACTTCTCCATCCCATAGGGCAGCCCCCAAACTGCTCACGATGCGCTAGACACGAAACTGCACCGACACAGGAGGAGGGCAGGTCTTCTCGGGCGCCGCACACAACGGGTCTCCCAGGCAACGGCGTGAGCTCCGCCACTCAGGGCGTGCGGGCGGTTTCACAATGGCATGTGGCACTGTGTTTTGCCCGGAGTGACACCCAGTAAATATTTTGGTTAATTGGTTGTCACAGGGAATAAAATAAAACCAACATAGCAATCCATAATTTTTGGATATGGAAATTCCCCAGAAATGTCGCCTTCCTGTCTTCTTCTCATCGTATGCCTAGTAGAGACGGATTAAGTCAAGCCAATTAACAGATTAAACGGTTCAACATGGTCCAAGGAGGCACGCAGCCCTGGGACACACAGGCCCACTCTCGGGCCCCTGCTCCTGTGTCCAAGCTGATCCTTTCCGGAATAATTATCAGCACATCTGAACTTGACACTGAGAAGTAATTAAATGCACTTTGGTCTGAGGTGGGGAGAAGGATGTGGGAGGGGGAATAAGTTCCTTTTTTCTTTCACAATCAAAAAATCAAAGACAACCAGGGCTTACCGCACCTCGGGACACAGCCCTGGTGGGGTGGGGGTCCTTGGGGCTCTCCAGGGCACCTTTCCCTTTGTGTTGCTGCGACAGACCTTCCCCCTCAAAGACACGCCATACGTCACCACTGGAGAGAGAATTTACAGCCACAGAGATGGAAAGGGGGGAAAGAAGAACACCCCTCCACAGATACAACGAGGGACCCTGCGTTTCCAGCGGACTGTGGGAAGACAGAAGTGGGGGGAGGCAGCTGGCCAGGAATAAGGAACAGCTTGTCCCCAAACAGATTTCCCGTCTTCAGGCCGTGGCTGGGAGCCAGCTGTTCATCACAGGATGTAGCCCAGGCGGGGGGACAAAATGTGCTGGTGACGGTGGGGGGCAGGTTGCGGGGCAGAAGGGGAAAGTGAGCCACAGAAAGTTCCCCAGAGTCGGTTGCCTTCTTACCTGCCACACCTGACCAGGTGTCCGCAGACAGCGGCACTATCCGCAGCCCAGTCTTCCCAACCCTTCCTGTGACCAAAGCTGTTTCTTACTGGGGAGCATCAAACACAGAGACACGACATGATGTGGGACACGTTTCTACGGGGAGGAATCCAGGAAATACGAGACACTGCACTCTTGGTGTATTTCTGCTTCTGATGATCTCAGTTGTGATAGGATACAAAAGAAGAGCAAAGAACCGAATCTCATCTACACGTGTGAGCAACAGGGAAGAAGAAATGATTGGTGTGATTCACTATGCGATCTGCTTCTTAGAAGTTGTGGGCTTTCAACATTCTCCCCAGGAGGCACCCGTGAAGTGACCGACATTTATTCTGCCTGTAAGCGTCACCCATTGGGTCATTCTCCTGAGAGGTCAACAGCCATGCTACCCACATGTCCATACTGCATTCGATATAGGTGTTTAACCTCAATTACTCTCCTGAACTTGTGAGAGCTTTAAAACTTTTTCACTTGCATCTTCATGGCCAAGCGGCCTGCTCCCCGGGGCAGATGCCAGGTGTATTGGAATACCAGTCTGACACATTAACTGGCACGTTTACCTTGTGATAGTTTCTGTTGCCTTTTAACCCTGCCCCCTTCAGGCACTTAGATGGGGGGCAGGGTGGGGGATCCACCCTGTCATCACAACTCTGAGAAGCAGAGGGTCAAGGCTTAGATCCCAGGTATTGGGATCTGAGAACCGAGGAACATGCGACCAGTTGCTACCGCGTAGCCTTGCCTGCATCTGAGTGAGAACCACCGGCAGCACTAAAACATTTCGTCCACCGGATTCGCCTGGGCCCACCTGCCTCGGGAGGGCGTGCTGAACTGCGCCCCCTTCATCTGTCTGATATTTACGTGGCGTCTACTCTCCTGTGCAAGATGTACATGGGATAAAATTATAAGGAGGCTCCTTTCCTGTCCTCCAGGAGCTTCAGACCTCATCGAGGTGGTCACACACACGGCCAGAGCCGTCGGATGCCACTGCCGCGCCACCACCGTGCCACCGGAGAGGCGCCCTTCACACTGCAGCCCAACCCCCGTACGCCTGCACCCGCCATCCTCAGGGCCTGTCACCGTTCCGTGTGGGTCTCCCCGACTACACGAGGCAAGCGTTAATCCACCTCCATACGACAGCTGTCCCAGCACATGGCGAAGGGCCTGCCTGTTCAAAGCATATTTTGTTGAATGAAGGAAGAAACAAACGAATTCATGTCAGGGTCCATGTTTGTTCTGTGATTACATCAAATTTGATTCTCCTGCAAGAGTTTAGAGAAGTAGGCTTCGTGTAGACCTGCTTCTAAGCCCGGGCCTGCCGGAGGCCTCTCGCTGGGCTTCAGAGGAGGACTGGGGGCAGCTGTGGAAGGTGGAGGCGTTCCCACACAAGTGCCCGAGCCAGTCTCGGAGGCCCTCGCCCTTGGCCCGGCAGAGGGAGACAGGCGGGGCGAGCGTCTCAGAGGTTCCAGGGGGGCACCAGGTTGCAGGCAAGGGTGTGCAAACTACACCAAAAGTTTGGAACTGCGGGCTCCCTGTCACCTCCGCCAACCTTTGGGGCAGCCCCCCTGACCTTCAGGGGCAGCTTTATGACCTCTGCACTGGTGCACCCCCTCCTCCCTTACCCCCAAGCTCTCCCAAAAGTCCTATCAGTTCCTAACTCCGAATTAAACTCTTTAAATCTAGAACATCAAGACTGGCTTCTCTGTTCCTGGTGTCCATCTCTGGAACATTCCGTCTCAGTGACTTCAGATTAACTTTTGCGTAAAAGGGAATCAGTGCACAGAGAGAAAAAACTTTTATATTTTCACAAAAGGCAATTGATTTTCAGTCAGTGATTCTGGTTCTGCTTGTAGAGCAAACACCCTATGCAGCTGAGAAATAACGCATTTTAATTGCATGATGGTAATTCTATGGGGCATCACCAGTAACTCCATGTGAACCCATGCCTCTTAGCAGCTTATGTTTTTATTCCCATTTCTAGGTGGAAAAGGGAATAAAACATGTAAGAGCCTGTCTGACATCTCACATTCTTTACTTTGGAGTAACATTAAAAAAAAACAGTATCATTTGAAATAGAAAGTTTCAGAAATAATGGCAGTTTTTTAAATAGCCAGCTTCCTGAATGTTATAAGAGGCCACACTTTGAAACTTAACTTTCAGCTTGAAAATCTAAGCCACACATATTCAAGTCATTAATTCTGACTCTTAGGGACATTTTATTGTTATTTTCCTGAAGGTTTTTACTCAAATTTTCCACTTCTGGCACTTCCCAAGGCAAGCTGGTCCCGATGTCTGCCAAAACCACTAAGCTTGCTCGCAGATAAAGCCAAGGGTGTCGCCGGACGAGCAACAAGACACCCCGGCACATAGCTGAGCGCCCTCCCCTCAGTCGGTCTCTGGGACAGGCTGCACAGTCCCCTGCAGAAACACCAGGGTGCCCTACACACAGAGCCACGCACCCCCTCTCCCTAACGGCAGACTTTCCCGGGTTCACTTCTGTCTCTTCCCTTTGGGAGCCACCGTCCTGACCCCAGACCACCCCTGTCTTCCTCGCCTCTGTCCCAGGCCACATGGTGCTGCCAGGCTTGGTGTCCCGTATACACAGTGCGGAGCCCTCCCGAGCATCCCTGTGACAGCCAGGTCTCCACACTGCGTTCCCTCTCTTCCATCTTCATTATCCTGAAGTAGGGCCCACCCCCACAGGTAGTAACATAGGAAGGGGAAGGGGTCTCACATCCAGGGAAACCCACAATGCATGGGGCCGGGATATGGGGGGTTCCTGAGAGTGACATCACTGAAAGAGCCTCAGAGGTGTGTCAAAGGACCCGTTTCGAGGAAGAAGTGTGTCTGGGTGACATGAGTCTCAGATTCCTCTTCTGTCGCAATTCGTGCCAACCCTTAGAGCAGTGGGGAGTGCTCACGTGGGTGGAGCACTGCGCACAGTGGCCAGTGCCCGGAAACCACCGCGGCAGTGAAGCTGGCCCCGATTGAGCAGCAACCGTTTGTCAGGGGAAGGAGCACGCAGGCCCCTCACTTGCTGGAGGCCTGGGGCCGAGGCCCTGCGCCTCTCTGACGTCAGGAACCTGGGCTGGGCAGAATCTGGCCTTTTCGGCTAATGCGATCAGCTGGGGGGGCGGGTTACGCTTCTCAGAAGACACAGCGGTTGGTCTTCCTGTTTACGGCTAGCCCAGCCCCTGCCAAGAGCATGCGCAGAGTACGAACACAGGCTACCAATCAGAGTATAAGACGTACCCCAGCATGTGCGCAGTAACCTATCAAGAAGCGCTCCTTTGTGCACCCCTCACCAATCAAGTAGCGATACGCTTCCCCTCCCCCCCCCCTTTTTATAAGTCTTTGCCTGGAAATAAAATTTTGCAGCTTGATCAGAACTTATTGTCTTGCTGCCATTCTTTGTGCCTCTTGTCCCCCTCACTGATTTGCTTCAGACAGGTGGTCGAGCCCCGTTGACCGCTCTGCTGGCCAGAGCACTCTGGGCACCGCCCAGAGACACAGGCATCCTGACACCCCCATTCCAGGAGCTGGCCTTACAGTTCCAGCCTCACACAGGCCCCCCATGCGTCCTACGTAGATCTCACACGCACCCCACCCCACCCCACGACTTGAGGGCACCTATAGAAATTGTGCCGCCACACGCTGGTGCTGCTCTTTTGGACGGCTGGACAGACGCACACGGGACACCAGGAACGTGGCTGTGAAATGGAGGGGCCGACAGCCCACTGCGCGGTCAGGCGGAGCTGACGCAGGCGGTCAGGTTCCTGAGCGTGCAGGGGACAGCGGTTTCACTTGGACTCCGCTCAACAGGACCTGAGCCGGAAAGAATGCTCCAGTCCGGTGACACGGAGAGGAGTTACGTAAGTTGAACAAATGCGCCTCTCTTCCAGGAATGCCTTTCACGAGCTGCCCGATCTGTCAGAGGCCTCGGGCAGAGAGCAGGTGGGAGAGGTTTCTGCGCTCCCAGACCCAGCCCCTGCCCCGCCCTAGCACTCGCACCCTCCCAGCGGTCCCCTTAAAAGGAGCCACGCAGTCAGGGGACCTCACTGCCCCCTGCCTCCTGAGTTCCCTCCAGCAGGACAGGCCTGGTCGGAGGGGACCTCCTAGGGCCTGGTCCCGAGTCCCGCCCGGACCACACCTGTCCAGGATGGGAACGGAGGCCGAGTCTGCACCACACTCCGCAGGTCGAGGAAGCCGCCTGGATCTGGGCACACCAGGAAACACGTGTGATGCTAGACCGCAGCGTGGAGTGGCTCCAGCTGGGCGGAGACGGCCTCTGCCACCTGAGCATTCCCGCCTCGAGGTCTGTGATCCTTCAGGACTTTTCCAGGGAAGAAATGCCAGCTGGGCTGAAAAGATGGAAAGAGGGAGGGCAAAACAGAAGAAAAATCTATGTAATTTTATTAACCAATGTCACACCAACAAATCCTTTTCAAAGTGAGAAAAAGCCCTGGGCAGTGTGGCTCAGTCGGCTGGAGGGCCATTGTGAAGAGCGTGCCGAGGCTGGGAACCAGCCACCTGGGCGGGCCCCCTGTGTGCCAAGCGCTGCTCTGGGCACCTGCACGGGCCAGGCGTGTCACGCTTACAGTGCTGGAGCCGGCCCTGCACTTCCTTCCTGAGCTCATCCCCCAGCTGGCAAGAGACACACGTTCCCCGCCCCCCATGTCCCCTGCCGGGCTGGCATCTGTGGCCATTGTTTGCAGGGACTTGCACCCCCGCTTCTCGGCCTCACAGGATGCTGAGCCTCTGCCCCTCAAGCAGGGGCTCCGTGGCCGTGGCGTTTCTACGCTTCTCTGTGTTTATAAATCGACACAGATGTG
>PVKM010019208.1:0-24425 GCA_004027735.1 Carollia perspicillata | reverse complement strand
ACACATACCCCAGTGCCTTCCTCTTCTTATAATGATACCAGTCAGATTAGATTAGTCCTCACCCTACTGACCTCATTTTAACTTAATTACCTCTTTAAGTCCCTGTACCAAACACATTCCCATTCTGACATACTGGGGGATTCGGACTTCACCATGCATTTGGCAGGGGCCACAGTGCAGCCTGTAACACCAAGAGCAAGCCACACCCATACCAGACTGGTCATTTTGGTGAACCTGCCTGAGGGAAACAGAAAGCCCAGTCTGTACCCAGTTCAGCCACTTTGTCTGCACCTTAGAGGAATGGGGATGGAGCAAGAACCGCGTGCCTAATCATTAACCACTGCTGTCACAACCAGTTGGTTAAAGCGGCCATGGGGCTCCTGACGGGCATGCATCTGAACCCCTAGGACTGGAGCCAGGCGGAGTTGTCCAGAGCTTCTACTTGATGCTGGTGGACACCTCCGAAAACACGTGGTGCTGTCCTGGATTCCTTACAAGGACTAGAGCCAGTCTCTTGGAGTTGGAAGCTGGAGTGGGGTGGAGGGAGGAAGGAACAGCCTGCCCTTGTAAAACTGGAATCTTGCTTGGTTAGCCCAGGTACGGTGCGTCCCTCAGGCCTCTGGAGCACTGGAGACCCTGCTGGCAGGGTGGGGGAAGGCATGGTGAAGTCTAAGCTGGGGTTCCTGGAATCAACTTCTGAGTGAGGTCAGCTGACCCTGAAGTTGGAGTCTCCTTGGCAAGCCCAGAACCTGGAGCAGCAAGGGGGACCCTCCTTAGACCTTTGGAGCCTATTATCCTGAACCCCCTTCTATAAATGAGGGGATTGAGGGCAACATGAAATCTGAAGTGGGCTGTTAGAGCAGTTCATCCAGTAGGTTCTGCACCCTGCAGTTGGTGGAGTCTCTGGGTGCAAATGGAGCGCTAGGAAGCAAAGACCTTTCGAGGAGCAGCCCATCTGGGGCACTCACTTAGCTCTAAATGTTGGCTGGTAGTTGAAGAGGAGGAGGGATGACAGCAACTTCTTGACCTGTGATCAACCAATGAGGGGCCCCTTAGTCTAGCATTCGAGACTTAGCACCATACGGTTGAGTCTTTCTGACGTAGCAGGTCCTTGAATGACATTTCTTTCCATGTCCTCTCATTATAACATGGATGAAATGCTATGGGAACTCCGTTCTTGTTTATATCAATTAGCCTATGGTAAAATTGGTTTTGTTACACATTATTTCACTAGTCACAGTCCCTATCGATGACATTAAGTGAGAACCTACTGTACTCTACTCACTCCTTTCTGTAGAAATATTTTCTAGCCAGATGTATACATTCCGTCCTCCCAAAGGTCATGCACATTTCTGCCGTGGTCCTTGCCACTACCCACCAGGCTCATGCTTCCTCTTTAAACCCTGCTCTGCCCCTCAAAGCGCACATCGACTCCTTTCTCCCCTCCCGACAGCGTTGAGGGACTGGGCCCCTCATGCGAGGCTTCGTCACATGCTGCTATTACCGCCTTGTCCAGGACCGTGCGTTCTGCTTGCTTGTATCCTCCACGAGGCATAGAGAAGTCCCCGCACATCTGAAATGCCGTCCTTCGTTCAGTGACAGTGCTCTGTGGAAGCATGGGTGGGAAGTATGCAGCTGTTTCTAGAAGGAGCCAGTTCTCTCCTCAAACCATCCTACCCCAAAGTGCTTTTACATCACGGGTCCCTCAGTGGTTGATACAATTAACCCCAGCAACTTCTCCCATGCTGATTTTGTTAGCTAAGCATTTCGTGACCACATTATTATTTTTTGGCAGTTCCCAAACCGGATCTAGATTCCTACGTGTTTCTGAGAGTGAAAGAGCGACAAGAAAACATTCTGGTAGAACCAGAAACAGATGAGCAGAGGTGAGTGACGTGTGGTTTTGACAGTGGGAAATACTTCTCCCAGTAGAGCTCCTGCTGAGCTCTCCACGTACGTACGTTTTTTTCCTCCTGTTTTCAGGGACTATGTGATTGACTTGGAAGAAGGCTCACAGCACTTGATCCGATATAAAACCATTGCACCTCTAGTTGCTTCTGGAGCTGTACAGCTAATATAAAACCGAAAAATAAACAAACGATGAAGACATGGAACCTTAGAATATTCAGAAACTCCCCATACCGCTTTGTGCCTAAGGACGACAGACTTTTCTCGGCAGCGCTGCGGGTCGCCTGGGCCCCAGAAGGCGCCAGGGCGGGACCCCTAACTGGCCGTGCGCCCTGGCTCTGCTGTTGCAGCTGGAATCAGCAGACGGGGCCGTCGCTCTGCTCAGCCTGCACAGTGGGCAAGTACGCGGCTTTCGCTTCGTGCACCTTTTCCTATTGCGGTGTTTTTTGGACTAAGGAAAGGGAGGCAAAGGTAATTCATAAAAAGGCGTCACTGCCTGTAATTGGGGGACAGTAATCAGCCCTGACCTGTTAATGGCAGGAGAGTTCATTTAACCTTCTTGGTAGAAAGAGTGTAAATAGATTAAAGAAAACAGCTGCGGCCTTCTCTGATCTGTCTCTAAATTTCACAAACTTTTTGGAACCTCTAACGTTGGACTTAAAACTAATCTCTGTCATGCTTCACTGAGAAAACTAAACCCATAAATCATTATCGAGTTTCGGTTTTGTGGCAGAAGGAGCCTCAGGACGGGTCTCAGCTTGTGGTCTCACACAGTACGGTCTCCCTGCTGCTGACCTGCTTGCAGCCTTTTCTGAATCTCAGGCCGCTTCGCCAAGCCACCTCCAGGCCATCTGCTCATCCTTGGCCAGCCTCTGTTAGCAGAGTGACATTAATATCCTATACTGTGACCTCGGAAGCAGCTTTTCTTCTTTAAGCGCTTTACTTTCTCAAGGAAAATAGATGAAATTAAACCTATGAGTGGAGACTGTCACCATGAAGGAGGAATGATACCTGAAGGGGGAATGTGAACAGTGAATGAATCATCTTTCCTTGCAAAATGGCGAAAAGCAGCCTGCATGCCAGTCTTTTCTTGCTTCCTGAAAAGGCAGGAGATTTTTATGTATGTGATATAGGCTGTCTGAGCAATCGATGTAATATTGCAATGATTTTCAAGAGAAGTCTTTAAGGGAAAGCAAGGAAGATTTTTATGAATAAAAGCATTCTGTATTTCATGTAGTAGCTTGTTTTTTCCAGATTGTTTTCGCCTTCTCTAGCCATTCATTTAACAGATATGTATTGAGCATTTAGTGTGACAGGGACAGTTCAGGGCACTGAGGCTCCAACCCAGAATTAGACAGGAACTGTCCCTGTCTATACCACATGGTGATAAACGCTGTGCAGAGAATTAGAACAGAGTGATTCCCTGGAGAGTCTGAAAGGATTGGGTGGTCTGAGAGGTTCTCACTGAATTCAGTGAATCTCACTATAATAGGCCGAGATCTGAATAACAAAGAAGGTGCCAGACACAGTGATCAAAAGGAAGTCCACTCCGGGCAGAGAAGGCAGCTTGTGCAAAGGCCCTGAAGTAGACATGAACTCTGTCTGCAGACTGGCTAGAATGCAGTGTGCAACATGGAGAGTGGTGGCTAGAATGCAGGATAAGGCCTGAGAGGCAGGCCGGGCCCAGCTCTCTTGTGGTCTGTTAGCAGAGATCCCATTTGGTCCTTAGAGCAGTCCTGAGAAGTAAGCAGAGCTGGTGGTGTGTAATAGGTGGGAAACGAAGCGTATGTTCAGTGATAAGTCTGAGACTAGAACCTACGTCTTCCTCCTCCTTGGCATGAGGAGGCACACCCACTCACCGCTGCCTCCATTGTACTAAGCAGCAAGGAGGAACGTGGGCTGTTTTGCTGTCACAAGTGCATCCTGAGCCTTCGTATGCGTTCCAGTTGCCCGAAGATCTTGTTCAGATGCAGATTCTGAATCAGGAGTTCTGGGGCGAGGCCCAGGGTTCCGAGAAGGTCTAAGGCTGTGCAGCTGCTGCTGACCCAGGGACCACACTCCCAGTGGCAGGACTCCACGTCCTTATGTCTCCGGTTCCTGTCTTGTGCAGGCCAGGACGCACCGAGTTGTTTAGGGTCTCTACCAGAGCAGCAGAGTAAATTGCTCCATTTCCTAGTCACCTCTTCAAAAGAAGACTGGTTTTAAAATAAAGGGGGAGTTGAGTTTCAAAACCAGGTAGAAAGGGAGATGATGTGTCTTAATGCGACGTTGACTGACTTTAACTTTTTCAGTTTGTGGTGTTTTGCTTTATTGTTAAAAACTCATCGCCGGAAGCATGGCAGAACATTTCCTTCAAATCATTACATCACACTTTATTATCATCAGCTTGTCACCAGCAAGGTTGCTATTCCTGAGAAGCGCTTGCAGGTGCCCGTCTGGGTTTTCGCAGCCACGGCGATGCTGTGTCAGCCGAGAGCCCAGCCGTGCGGACTCTGTGCCTCCGTCCCGGCAGGCAGCAAGGCTTTAGTGCCAGCTTCACGTGCGTCAGACTCCCTTCTGGGATTTCTGTGAGGTTAACCAGGAAGCTTTTGGAGTGAACTGTTAAACAAGCACATTACTTTTCAGTTCTTCATGTAATGTTTTTTAAAGTAATTTATCATGGGAGGCTAAACATCCCAAACATTTGCAATTCTTCGAATTGATTTTTTTAATGTTATTTATTTATGGAGAGAAACATCAGTGTTCCAGAGGAATATCGATTGGTTGCCTCTCGCACACCCACAACTGGGAATCCACCCACAACCCAGGCATGTGCCCCGACCAGGAATCAAACTGGTGACCTTTTAGTTCACAGGCCAGTGCTCAGTCCACTGAGCCACACCAGCCAGGGCTGATTAGTAATTTTGAGGCTCTCTTCATGTGTGTATTGGCTCTTCCTATATCTTCTTTGGAGAAATATCTATTTAAGTCCTTTGCCCATTTTTTAAAAGATTTTATTAATTTAGTTTTAGAGAGGGAAAGAGGGAGAGAAACATCGATGTGTGCTTGTCTCTCATGTGCCCCTTACTCGGGACCTGGCCCATGACCCAGGCATGTGCCCTGACTGGGCATCGAACTAGTGACCCTTTGGTTCACAGTCTAGCACTCAATCCACTGAGCCACACCAGCCAGCTTTTGCCCATTTTTCAATTGGGTTTTTTGTTCTTGAGTTTTAGGAGTTTTCTATATATTCTGGGCATTAATCCCTTATTAGTTAAATGATTTTCAAATATTTTCTCCTACTCTGTGGTTTGTCTTTTTACTCTGAATAGTAGTTTTCAATGCATAAAATTTTAAATTTTCTTAACAGTTTGTCAATTTTTCTTTTGTCACCTGTGTCTTTGTTGTCAGTCAAGAAATCATTGCCAAATCTAATGTTGTAAAGTTTTTGTGGTATGTTTTCTTCTAAGAATTTTATGGTTTTAGGTCTTAAATTTAGGTTTTTGATCCATTTTGAGTAAATTTCTGTAGATGGCGTTAGGTAAGGGTACAACTTCACTCTTCTGCATATCTCTACCCAGTTTCCCAGCACCATGTTGTTGAAAAGACTGTTCTTTGACCCTTTAAATGGTCTTGGCCATCTTTGTCAAAAATTATTTGACCATATATGTGAGAGTTTATTTCTGAGTTCTCTATTCTGTTTCATTGGTCTATATGTCTGTCTGTATCACTTTATCACTATTCTGATTACTGTCATTTTGTATTAGGTTTTGAAGTCAGGCAGTGTGAGTCCTCAGTTTTGTTTTGTTTTTAAGATGGTTTTGGTTATTCAGGGTCCCTTGAAATTCCATATGATGAGGGTTTTTTTCTATTTCTGAAAAAAAGTCATTGGGATTTTGATTGCATTGAATCTATAGATTGTTTTAGGTAGTATTGACATTTTAACAACTTTAAATTTTGGGGTCCATAAACATGGGGTGTGTTTTATTTATTTAGGTCTCTTTTTAATGTCTTTCGGCAGTGTTTCATAGTTCTCATTGTACAAAGTTTTTCACCTCCTTAGCTAAATTAATTCCTAACTATTCTTTTCAATGCCATTATTAATGAAACTTTGTAATTTCCTTTTCAGATTATTCATGTATAGAGATGCTGTGTAGTGTCCTTTCTTTTCACCTTGCAGTACCCCTTTGAACATTTCTTGCAGGGCAGGTCTAATGGTCATGAACTCCTCAACTTTTATTTGTCTGGAAAAGTCTTAATTTCTTCCTTACTTTTGATGGACAGTTTTGCTGGATATAGAATTCTTGGTTGCCAGTTCTTTCTTTTAGCAGTTTGTGTATATCAATCTGCTGTCTTGTGACCTCCAAACTTTCTGATGAGAAATCTTTTGATAACCTTATTGAGGATCCCTGGCATATAATGATTCCTGCCTTCCAGCTTTCAATGCTCTGTCTTTTGAAAGTGTGATTATAATATGTCTCAGTATGGGTCTCTGAATTCATCTCACTTGGAGTTTGTTGAGCTTCTTGGAGCGTTGTCTTTCATCAAATTAAGGAAGTTTTGAGCCATTATTTCTTCATATATTCTCTTCGCCCCTTTGTGTCTCTCTTCTCCTTCTGGGACTCCCGTGATGCATATTTTGGTCCTCTTGATGGTTGTGTCCTACAAGTCTCTAAGGCTCTGTTCACATTTCTTCAGTCTTTTTTCTTTCAGTTACTCAGCTTTGATGACTTCCATTGCTGTATCTTCAAATTCACTGAATCTAGCTTCTGCCTGCTGAAATAGGCCTCTGAATTCCTCTAGTGAGTTTTTTTTCATTTTGGTTATTAAAATTTTCAGCTCCAGGGTTTCTTGTTGGGTTTTTCTTTAGGTTTTATGTGTCTTTATTGATATTTCCATTTTTGTCCACCATCATTTCTTGACTTTCTCCATATCTTCCTTTACTTCTTTGAAGCATTTTTAAGATAGTTGTTTTAAAGTCTTTGTCTCGTATATCTACCGTCAGGTCTTTCTCAAGGACAGTTTCTGTTGATTTTTTCTTTTGAAAGAGTTGCACTTTCCTGTCTGTATGCCTCGTGATTCTGTGTTGGACACTGGTCATTTGACTCTAATAATATAGTAACTCGGGACATCCACTCTTCAGGGTTTTGAAGAGTGGATGTCCCATTCTCCCCCACTCTTCAGGGTTTTCTGTTCTTGGTATTGTTCTTGTTTATTTGATTGTTGTAGGCTCAAAGCCAAGGTCAACCTTAGATATAAACTTAACGTCTTCTTAGGCCTTTCCCAGAGCACATGCATCATCACATTCTAATTTTATCTGTATGCAGTTGTTTTTTAATGTCCTAGTCTTCCAGTCTGACTCCTGAATGGGGAAAAGGCCAAAAATAAAGGTGAGAAAAACAGGCACCAGCTCCTCAAATGAAGTGACTCCCTTAAATTCACTTCAACCAGAGGGGAAGGGACTCACAACAATGGCAGGAGGCAGAACAGCAGTGGTGGCCCACCTCTGTCTTCATCTCTGTGATTAGAAGCAGCGGTCAGAGCACAGACCCTCAATATTTGGAGGGCAGGTTTCTTGTTGCCCACCCTAGTTCCCACAGGCTGTGTGCAAGCTGTTCCAGGGGCGCCTACCATACGGCAGGCAGTGGAGAATGTGTAGCTGCTGCTGTGCTGAGAGCTGAGAGAGACCAGAATCAGCTGCGGTTCACCATTCAGATCTTCCCCTGGACGCTGCAAGCCCTCAACAGACTCCAGAATTCCAAAACAGTCATTTCAGACAGATTCTGCCAGTGACTCCTGCTGCTTGCCACTCTACCATCTTCCCATAATCCTCTAAAAATTGATTTTTTAAAAAATATATTTTATTGTTGTTCATAAAAACTGATTTTTCAAATGCATCTAATCAACTAACTCTGAAAGTGTTCTCAGCTTGTAAAAAAAAAAAAACCTTTCTTAAAAAGCAAAATCAGTACTCTTTACTTATTTAACAGACTTCATTTCAGATAACTTAGCTGTTTCCAAAAAATGATAGTCCTTCCATAGCTGAAAAACAACTACTGCAGGTATCCAAAGGAATGCACTGTAAATTCTGAAGGCAATAACAATAATGGCTGATGTTTACAGGTGTTTACTATGAATCAGGCTCTTCTACACTTCAAGTAAACTTGTCAATCTTCACAACAACCCTGGGTAAGGAAAAACTACAGACTTGGAGTGAGTGAAAGAGATTACTGGATCGCCCTCTCAGTGGGGTGCTTGTTCCTTGTAGGGGATGTGCTCATGCCTTTGGGCTATTTTACAACTGTAGAGGTAGAAGTTCATTTATAGAAAACTGGCAATAGAGTATTTCCTCACTGTTGTTATGTAAATTATTGCTATCCATGGGAGTGCAAATGAACTTTGTCCTGTAGAGAAGAATAAAATCAAATCCTCATTTGAACCTCTTTTTAACATTTTCCTGGTTCTCTCATGAAATAGTAAGTTAAATAAAATGTTTGGCACACATTCATTTTATATTTGCATGGGAGTCAACCGTTCCTACCATGTAAGTGTTTACAAGTAAATTTTAATCTTTATACATTTATAAGATAGGTGATATTGGTATTCTCATTTTATAGAGGAGAAAACAGACTAAGGTACTCAAGGCCACCTAGCTTACTAGGGAGAGGAGATGAGATAGGATTCAAATTCCAGCTAGATCAGAGCTTCAGAGTTCCTCCTCTCGGTTACCTTGAAGTATTCTGCAAGTAAACACTGTGAAAGGAAAGACATTCCAAACATGTTTTGTGCAATGATACCTTCAGAGTAAGGTTCAGTCTCTTAAAGACTCCCTAGAGGAAGTAACCACTGCCATTCACATCACTTCTGAGAAAGCGGCATTTTTCTTAACAGCAGTATTTTCTGCTTTAAGCAGATCGTGTTCTACATACCACAGTGCTTACAGATGTTACCTAACCTGTTAATACAAGGAAACCCACTCAAAATAGATTCAGCTCCCAATTACTTATGTCTCCCTTCTTGGCCAGTTCTATTAGGTTCTGTGAAAAGAAGAACAAAAGGAAAACTATTTCTGCCCCCGAGAAATTTATAAAAATCCTAAGTAGATTCCCTAAGTGTAAATCTAAAAATAGGAGATTGTTTGGCTCCGAAAAAAAAAATTGTCTTTTAACAGTCAGGACTAAGAAGGCTGAAAGGAAATGATTCTCTTGGGTTCAAAATGCTGTAGATGAGAGAAAGTTTTAAGCCTCTTAAATGGAGTCCTTCGTGGGACCCAAGATGTTCCAGCTCCAATGTAAATTTTTAAAACTTCAAATTGGTGCTCCTGCCCTGGCTGGTGTAGCTCCGTGGGTTGAGCGCAGGCCTGCGAACCAAAGGATCGCGGTCCCATTTCCCAGTCAGGGCACATGCCTGGGGTGCAGGCCAGTTCCCAGCAGGGAATGTACGAGAGGCAACCAAACATTGATATTTCTCTCCCTCTCTCCTTCCCTTCCCCTCTAAAGATAAATTAATAAAATCTAAAAAAAAAAAATGGTGCCCCTATTATTTCTGAACCTATAATTTTCTTCAAACATAATTCTGACCTTTTAATTGCCTCTCTTAAAAAATTTTCCGTGGCTGACCATTACCTACAGAAAAGGCAAGGAGTGAAGGAGATTGATATTGGTTAAGCATCGGTGTCCTAGACAGTGGGCAGATTGCTCTCCACAAATTACCTTTTTAATCCTCATGACCCTGTGAGGTAAGCACTAGCCTCACCATTTACACCAGCTTCCCAGTCAAACTGACCTTTTCTCTCTCCCTAAGTGGCTTCTCATCTCCTTTTTATAGTTACAGGTTTACTATTTTTTTCTTATTAAAATCCCACCAAAATTATTTGGGTAGCGAAGTAAGGTATACAGAACTTCGTATTTGTAACACTGGGACAAACTAGATGATTTAGGCATGCCTGCAATCTAGCTTCCAAAACAGATCATGAAAGGAACAATGAAAAATGGCAGAGGCCTTATCTAACTTCGTTTGTTAGCAAACACAGATGTGTGCTGCTCACTCAGCTATGTTCGCAGGTGTGGGGCCTCCCTCAACCTCTGCCTTCCTCATTTTTGTAATAGGTCATCAACCTTGCCATCTTGTATCTAAAATTTTCTAATCTCCAATCAACAACACCACATGTCTGCACTCTAGTGAACCCAGTCCTGAATAGGCTTCTAACTACAGCATGTCAACAATTTAATAAATGAAAACAAGAGAGAAACTAAGGGTGTATCACCAGTCCATTTCTCTTGTCTTCTCAAGTTTTATTTCTGTATCAAACTCGATCCCAGAAAGCAGTATCCCTGGACAAACATATTAGTTCCTTGCTTTTAGCAAAAACAACAGCCATGTGAAAGACATCTCCGTGTCTTCCAAAAATTACAGTTGAAAACGATCGATTGCATTACCTATTGTTTTCTTTGTGAGGATCCATGTAACAAGCTTTTCTCAGAATTTAGTGCAAGTAAAAGTCTGTCTTTTCAAACTTCTTAATTCATTTTATCAGAGGAATTTTATTGGTTCTCCTGTTTAGCTCCTATGAGGGAGCTCAGAGCCAATTACGATGCTCACTGCCTCACCCCAGCTCCCTGCCATATTGCCCTGGGTCTTTCCTTAACGAGTCTCTGATCTCCTTTTTATACCTACAATTTTACTATTTTATTTTGACTTAATTTAAAAAGCTTCCCCAAATTTTGGGAAGAGTTAGGGAAAGGCATAATTTGGGCATGTGTAATCTGGAGTTCCTAGTTTTTCATTCATGTGTGGGAGTGAGCCATTTCAAAGAATACAAATCCCTAAGAGGGGCACATAAGCAAAAGTGGCAGTGAAAGCAAGGGCTGTAGTGTCTTCTCACTCTAGCATTTAAGAAAGAGTAAACGGATCAAGTAAATCACCATAAAAGGTGGTATTCTGAGGATTACTCCATCCAGTCTGGCAAACGACCAGACGGTCAGACATTGTGGTGTGCGTTCAGAGGAAGAGAGCCCTGACCGGAAGCAGCGTATTGTCTAATGAGGGAGACCAACAAGAGCACAAGGCACAGAATCATGCTTTTCCAATAGTAGGATCAAGCATAGGGTGTTATTATGAAAGAATCTAGGAAGAGCTACAAAGATGAAGAAATCGCAAAAGCCGCCCAGTAGGGATGGTGCCTGAGCCAAGACTGAAAACACTAGAGGAGTGAGCCAGTCCAAAGGAGGGGCGAGGGGATGGCTATTTGGGGCAGAGATGCCATGTGCAAAGGCTCAGAAGCTGTAGGGCACACACAGCATTCTGGGCACCCCGAGGAGTTGGGCATGGCACAGCACAGGGTCAGAGTTGGGGTGTGAGAGGAGAGCCACTTCCTGTCTTTCAGAAACCTTACGTGCAGGAGCGTTCTCCCAGTCCGTGCTGTGCCTTACGGCTTTTCTTATTGCGACCTTTACCTTGAGAAGTAGTCAGTTGAATACATAGTCAATTTTCTCTATGGTTTGTACTTCTTATGTGTTACTTTAGGAATTTTTCTCATCCCAATAAATGTTTTCCAATAGTTTCTTCCAAAACTTTAAAGTTTTGTTTTTCATGCTTAGGAATGTAAGCCACCTAAAATTAATTTGGGGATATGGTATAATGGAGGAATCGAAACTTCTTCCTATGTGGATAGCCAATTGTCCCGGTATCATTTATTGAATAGTCCATTCTTTCCCTCAGTAGTCTGTTAATTTGTTCGGGTTCTAAAATCACACTGTTCTCATTGCAATATCTTTTACTTTTAACTTTGTTTAAATTACTAAAATATAGGTCATTGTGAAGTTTGGAAAGAAAAGC
The DNA here is from genome assembly GCA_004027735.1 of Carollia perspicillata. Taxonomy (NCBI): domain Eukaryota; kingdom Metazoa; phylum Chordata; class Mammalia; order Chiroptera; family Phyllostomidae; genus Carollia; species Carollia perspicillata. Next base: position 12,701 of record PVKM010019208.1, on the reverse strand, counting down.
TGAGGAAAAAAGTAAAAATCACCTAAAATCTCACCATTCTAAAATAACTGCCCATAAATATTGGTGTGTATGCTTCCTTTTTGATGCTACAATTAAATGACTGTGCAAAATGATAAAATGTATAGAAAACAGGCCTAATGAGAAAAGGAATTCTTTAGCTTAAATAGGGGAGCACATAAAAAATAAAATATGTCCTTAGCAATAAAGAATTTTTAGAATAATGCTAAATAATAGTTCGTGCTAAAAATAGAATAATGCTAAAAAAAAATAGGCCTTTTTAAAAAAGGCCTAGCAAGAACACAACTGCTTTTGTCAAAAATGCAAAAATTGTATTCTGTCAAGAATACAATTGCTTTCGTGTGCTCTGCACATGAGGCAAGCCTCTGGACCACCCAGGAGACAAAGAGCAAATCAGCTACAGACAGATTGTTCGTATCCCCTCCCCAAACTCATGTGTTGAAACCCTAACCCCCACGTTGAGAGTATTTGGAGGCGGGGTCTTGGGAGGTTTAGATGAGGTCATGAGGGTAAGACCTCGATAATATGATTAGTGCCCTTTTCTTTAAGAAGGGGAAGCCACCCAAGCTGTCTCTCTGTGTGAGGACACAGCAAGAAGGCAGCCATGTACAGCCAGGAAGAGAGCTCTCACCAGAGCCCTGTGTGCTGGCATCCTGACCTCAGACTTCCAGCCTCCAGTACTGTGAGAAATGAATCAGTGTCTGTTGTTTAAGTCGCCCAATCTATGGTATTTTGTGAAAGTGTCTCTGAACTGAGACAGCAATCAAGGGATGCTTGGAATTTCCATCCCTGGGAAACTGAGAAAGGTGTGGCTCCGCCCTCTATCAGAGAGAAGCTGGGCCTCCCTTACTGCTTGTCATTAACAGCCAACCAAGATGCCTTAGACTCCAGTGACCTTCAAGGTGAAGCTGCCTAGTTTTGGTGAATTAGCCATGACGCCAGGAGTCTGGACACGATGGTCAGTGAGGAAACCATCAGTTCGTAGGTGGTCAGTGGAGACACACTAGATCTGATAACTCGATTTGGTCCTGCTTTTTAAGGGATAAATTTGTTTTGTGGGATAAAGAATTCAGGAAGAAATGGATAGGAAATTATTTAATTGAAAGGAAGAAGGAAGGAATTAAGTATTTTTTAATGAATGAATTTTAAAAGACCAAAATTTCCTAATATTATGATTAGTAGGAGGAAAGCAATGGAAAAGAAACGGGGAATCTCATAAAAATCAAACTGCTTTTCTAAAGCAGAAATTGGCACTCTCCAGAATGTATAGAAAGAACAAAAGTCAGAAAGGTGACAAGTTACAAAAAAGGCCAAACCTAGAACATTTAAAATTTTTATTTATTTATTTTCAGAGAGAGGGGAAGAGAGGGAGAAAGAGAGGAAGAGAAACATCAATGTGCAAGACATACATAGATCAGTTGCCTCTTGCACACCCACAACTGGGAACCTGGCCCACAACCCAGGCATGTGCCCTGACTGGGAATCGAACCAGCTACCTTTCTGTTCGCAGGCCGGCTCTCCGTCCACTGAACCACACCAGCTAGGGCCAAACCTAGAACTTTTTATGAAGGGGAAAGGGACCTATATTGTATCATGAAAAAAAGGCTTTTTTTGTCATCCAGATAACAAAACCCTAGAATGGTCCTCCAAAGAAGACTGTAGAAGCTATGGTCTTAGAAATGCCAAAAAAGTAATAGACATCTTTCTGTCCTGAAAGGTTTAAACACTTGCTTGCCTCACACATGTGAAGGACTGGACCAGAAAATCCCTTGAACTTTCTTCCAGTTTTCAATCTGCCTAAACCCAGCAGTCTTTTGCAGGTTGATGCAATCCCACACATGCCTCTTTCAGAAAATGAGCACCCATTCCTCCCATTTGTGATGTGCTGTTTGTTTTTCAAATATGTCGACAAGGAGCAGCATTAAATAAAATGATCCTGGGGTTTGGAGTCAGAAAACTAGGCTCAAGTCCTGAATCTGCATTTTTATTAAGTCAGGAACCTTGGATCAATGATTTTCTATAAAGTAGAGATAATAATACTAACATAAGAGGCTTGTTGCAAGGAAAAAGTGAGAGGAGGTATGCAAGGATTTGGAGAATTCTAAAATATTTCTCATATATAAATGGTTAATTCATTTTGTCTTTTTCTACAATACATCGATGTAGACAGAGGCTACTGTCCCACTGGAAGTGTGTCACAGCTTTTCCATAATCACCAGAAAGTGATTTGGCCAAGATTGGAGCCTCTCACTTCTGTCTCAGAAAATCGGTTTTCTTTCCCTGACCTCCCACTGCTTGTCAAGCAGAAATATGTTCTGGCCTTACACCTTTCACATGGTGTTTACACACACAGTCCCGGCCCAACTGCCCGGTTTCCAGCTGTGTTAAGTGGTAGGTTCCTTAGTAGGTGCAAAACCTTTTCCATTTCTAACTTTGGTTGAGCTTGTTCTTCTGACTCAAGGTTTCTTTGTGGGTGAGAAGTTTCTAGAATCTTTGAGACTTTTGCATATGTGTGCATGTACCTGTGTATTTCTGTGCTTAACGGATCTGGGAGGTTTAGGTGTGCAGGATGAATGCCCGCAGTCCTCGTAAAAGGCCTGAATAATTGCCTGAGAAAGTGTTCTTTCGGTCTTCCATTAGCTTTGATCGCAGTGCCGGGATCATGCTGATCTGGATGCTTGGCCTTAGCCAGTACAAGCTTATGCAACATAGGTCAACTGAAATTCTGAAGCTAATTGAAAGTATGAAGAACAAGAGAAAAAGAAGATAAATCTAGAAAAATGCAATCCAGCTACTTTCTCTTCACCCAAAGTAACTTCACACTGAAAATAACAGACAAGCAGATAATAGAGGAAAAAACACAACTAGAACAGACTGCTATCAACCAAGCAAAATAGGGGTATCGATAAAATTATCAACACGGGGTTCAAGGCAAAAAGTATAAATGGGATGAAGAGGTTTACCATTCAGTGATATCAGATAAGATCACCAAGAAATTATAATAGCACTCAGCCGTCACACACCAAATAAGAGAGTGTCACAATAAATGTAAATCATAAACCGTTAGAGAATATACGAATTTGAGAAAACAGTCACCATAGGAGACTTGAACACTACTTTCTCGGAATTTGAAGATCAAGTTAGAGAACTTCAAGTGAAGAAAACACTTCCTTTGTAAAGAAAATTTGTTTGCATGTGAGCCAACAAAGAAAATCTCAATAAATTCCCTAAACTAGAAGTCATAAAGACTACGTTTTCTGAATGCTAGATTCAACCCGATCTGGTCAGCAACCTTACCAGTTTTGTTGACCTTTGCACCTGTGCACCTAACACGTTTAGCATATTGTAAGGATCCATAAGTATTTGTTATATAGAGAGGAAGGAGGAAAGGAAGGATGAGCTACAGTACAATTCAAAAGCATCATGAAAAATACATCCTCCTCCCCAGTGTAATCCCTTAGAAATTTGAATTACACTCTTAAAAATAATTCCTGTGTCAAGGGAAAATTAGAACCTATTTAGAAATACATGGCAAAAGAGTACTGTGTATAAAAATGTACAAGTTGCCTTTGTGGAAAATTTATGATCTTAAATGCATTTCTTGAAAACATAAGAGACTGAAAATAAATGAAATAATGTATTCCACCAAAGAAGGTAGAAACAGTAGAAAAGTCAAAGGGGAAATCCTAAAATGAAAACAGAAAATAATAAACTAAACAACAGGAAAATTATTGCACCTAACAAATTAAATAAGAAAATCTCAAGTTTGGCCCTGGCTGGTGTGGCTCAGTGGATTGAGCACCGGCCTGTGAACCAAAGGGTGGCCAGTTCAATTCCCAGTCAGGGCACATGCGTGGGTTGTGGGCCAGGTCCCCAGTTGGGGGCACGTGAGAGGCAACCACACATTGATGTTTCTCTACCTCTCTCCCTCCCTTCCCTTCTCTGAAAATAAATAAATAAAATCTTATAAAAAAGAAAACCTCGAGTTGGACTGTGAAAAAGGGGAAAATACAAATAAAAATATTAAAAATAATAAAAAGACAAGAGCTAACACAGCTTTCTTAAACATCAAAACCCTGTGTTTAACTTCATATCCTTAAGTTAACATTTAGAAGAAACATCTTATTTTTTAGAGATAATTCAAAGGATCAAAACTAACTCAGGAAGAAGTAACATTACCTTGACTGGTCCAACATTCACAAACACATTTCCCAGTCTTGTGTTGGCTGATTTTGTTTCAGTGTTCTTAGCCATACAAAATTTCTTCCACCTCGAAGTCACACAAATATTTTTTTATAGTTCTTCCTTACAATCTATAGTTTTCAATTAAATTCTGCAGTTATTTTTGGTGTCAGGTAGGAAACTACCTTTATTTTCTTCTAGGTAGATAGCCCACTGTGCCAACATCATTTATTAACCTAAGAGCTACTACTACTTCATTTAAAAAAGTGTGCAAATGGCTTAAAATTTGGCAAAGGATTTTAACATACATTTCACTGAAAAGGATATGAAAATGGTCAATAAATATATTTTTAAATATTACCATTTTTTGTTTAAAATCGAAATAGTCATGAGATACTGTTTTTCACCTATCTTATTGGCAAATATTTTCAAGTTTGATCCATTTTTAGTGATAGTAAAAGTATGGGAAAAGGACAAATCTTTATGGGGGAGCTTTGCCCACAGAGCCTCCCAACTGCCATGGATGAGAATAAGTCTACCAAGACACGATCTGCCTGGGGAGGAAAGGTGGTCAATCTCTCAAAGGGGAAGGACCAAGAGCCTTTTCCTCAATGGTCTTTTATTAGGTTCATTTTCCACAGGAATAAAGGTAAAGCTCATCAATCATTGTCAGGCAGTAGGGATCAAACAATAGATAACATACAAAGAACTACTAGGGCTTATTCTGAGTCAGGGTCTGTTAGCTTAAGGGCTACAAAACTTTGAAAAACAAACTCATTTCCTGCTAGGACCCTTATCTTTTTAATTGAGAGCATTCTTAGCAAAGCAGGTTTCACAGGATTTTATGCATTCCTTCCAGGCCTGATCACTCAGGGAACCTGCCCTTTCCAGCCCAGGGCTGCACCGCCCTCTGTCATTGTATCAGGCTTAAGTCAGGCAGGGGAAGTAAGGCAGCCAAGAGATTAGGAGACTTCTCGAAGACAGAATGAGGACTCAGGCTATGTCCAAACCGAGGGGCAAGGGTCCATCACCCCCTTTTTCTATAGCCCCCCAAGTCCTTCCATGGGCCTCCCCATGATCTTACCTGTCTTAGGTCATCTCTTCCCTGGGGAATCTTACCCATCATTGGCTAGCTGATCAAGCATTGGGAGCCAGGCAGGGTGAAGTAAAAGGAGCAGAGGCAGCGCCCCTGCCAGGGAGATAAGCTTTGTCTCCTTAGTGGCTTATGGTCTCAAGGTCACTCACTCAGTCTTAGTCTTGGCGGGGGGTGGGTGGTGGTTACAGCTTCTAAAAACAGGCAAGGCAGTTCTGAACAAATCTTAAAGTTTATTAGTAGAATAATAAATTTATTTGGCCTTTTTGGAGACAATTTGGCAGCACTGTTGTCCCACCTTAGCCACAGAGGATATATTCCAAGACCCCCGTGGATGCCTGAAAACACAAATAGTGCTGACCCCCATACACACTATGCGTCCAGCACCTGTGATATGTCAGGGGTTCCAAGCATCTTTCCAACACAAGCTCCTTTAACACGCTCCATAACCTCACAGTTCAGGTACACTTATTACTATTGTCAACTGACAGATGGAGAAGTCGAGACACTAAAAGGGGCAATAACTCGCCCGAGATCAAATGTCTCGTAAGTGGTTGGGAAGGAATTCAAACATCAGCTGTAAGCTACATGTTCTATGCTCTCAACCATGACATTTGCTCTCTAGAGACTTCAGTTCGGACTCAGGGTCTGAGTTCCTTTCTGTCTGTTGGCTGGGCACTCCCACAGGTGCTGTATCTAGATATTATAAACAAAATGCAGAAACTCTTCTGCCACTATAAGCTCTAAAGGTACTAGTGCCTGAATGTATGTTAATAGCACTCCATAACATAAGATTAATAAATCCATGAACAACATTGTTGAATGCATCTCCAGCATCACATAGATCATGCTACAGTCATTGCCTAGCACAGTCACACCCAAATGTCCCTGCTCTGTCCTGCACCCCTTCTTTGACACCATCCAGGAATCGCTGTGTAGTAGAAATTTAAAAGTGTACATAGAGATTGAAGCTAGCACTCTGCATTAGCCCCTGATGGCTCCCTGCTGGCTTCCCGGCTTCAGACTATCTGTTCCGGACCTCTGATAACTCCCTGCTGGCTTCCAGGGCTCCAGACGACCACCTGTTAACTAGTTGACTTTCTGTCTCGTACTCAGCTAATCTCTTACTTCTCTTTGTCCTGGCCCCAGGTAATTTTCGCCCTCTGCTTCTGCCTTGGCTTCCACATTCCTGCTTGTATCACGAGACCTCTCCCCTCCTCACTTTGTTGCAAAAGTATTTAACCGCCCACCTGACCCCTCCTCAGTGCCCAGAATTTGGAAGCTGTCTCCTCTGGGCCCACGCGTGTAATAAAGGCTTACTCCATCACCCCAGATCATGTAAGAGTTCGTTTTTCCGCAACAGCTGGGGCTCTCTGGACCCTGGTAGCTGTGCACACTAAAGGTTCTCTTCTCTCTCAGCAAACCTCAGTTTTTGTGCTAATTCCTGGGTTTGCACCCTGGTCTTTCCTTCACCCGAGGGAGAAGCGTCACCCCCAGAATTGGGCACTGCAGAGCATGAACGCAGGAGAAAATGCTTCCCTGGCCCGTGGCAGGTAGAAAAGTGTTGTGACCAACTGGGATTTAGGAAAATCCTCCAGTTGTTGTCAGAAGGGGTGGAGCCAGAGGATTCATCAACAAGGACTTGTCTGTTTGAGGAGCCTTGTAGTTAAATAGTAGGTGGGGCTGGCAGGTTTCAGAAGTTCTAGCATACAACAATATCATGATATTCTAATTAAAATCAGCCTAATGAGGTCCAAATTAACCCAATGTCCTCTGTTCCCTGAGTGACTCACTAATCCAGTAGTGATTTAGTAGCGATGATGTTCATGTTCCGCCATCACCTTTTCATTTTTTGGCTACAGTAATTATTCTTTACATATTTTGCATATTTTACATAATAAAGGTAAAGTGACGTGTAAGACCACCCTCCCTGAAAAGATTCACACACAGCTGTAAAATAATATTCTCGTAAATAAGTTGTCCAAATATGGTTAAACACTTTTCACCTAAAGATCATGTCAGATGAACAATGGTCAACGATCACGTCCAGAAACAAAGGACTCATTGTGATCTTACCCTAGAATGGTGACAGCAGGTGGCAGCATGTGGGACAGTCTGAGGAGGTGCTTGAAGGTGAGGCCTCAGAGACACCTGATGCAGATGGCCTTTCTCAGCAGTTCACAACTAAGGGGTGGGAATAGAAAGCGCAGTGATTGAGGAGGGGTCCAGGAAGATCAGGTGAGAGATTTCTGTGTTGTTAGGGAAGACTTGCGGCTGTGTAAACGCAGAGGGAGGGGTTCAGTTCATAAAGAGAGGTTAAAAGTACAGGGGCAAGATGGGAATATTGGGGGGATGAGCTTAACAGAAAGGAAGAAAGGATGAGATCCAATCACCATTGGAGGATTATAGACATTTCTTTAAACATAATTAGAGGAAATTGGGAAGCCATGGAAGCTTATCGGAGATAGTTGCAGACTTCTCAACTATAGCAGTAACATTTCAATTTAGTAGTACTAAACAATTTGTCCACGAAATAGCAGACAAATTAAGGGATAGTGAATATATATGAAAGAAAAAGGTAGAGAAAATTTTAAACAGGCTTTAGGCAAAATTGAGGCGTGAATATGCCAACACATAAACAGAAAGTAAAATTTTCAGGCATTATAAATGCTTGCCGATGGATCCAGATGATTTTGTGTTTATAGTGGTATTTATGTTCGGTGGTACAAAATATCACGCAGTTATCTTAAGACCAGCAGTAGCTACGGCATGGCAGATAATCAGGACCTTCAGATCTGAAGTTTTACCAGGCAGATATAATGAGTGGTAAGGAATTTTGGCCTATTCCAGGGAATTATTGAGATCATAGTCCACAGAATCCAGGATTGATTGGAATGCGTGTGTTACATGCCGTTGACTCAGCTTGGACTCCCGGCAACCCTAGGAATGAGTGACGTCCACACTGTCCTGTCCTCAACAGCTCTGCCCAGCTCTGTCCTCTACATTCACGCCTCTGGCTTCTTTTATGGAGTCAGTCCATATCCTATTTGTTCTTTTTCTCCTGCTGTCTTCTACGTTCCCCAGCATTACTGTCTTTTCCAAAGAACTGTGCCTTCTCTTTGATAAGAATAGGAATGGAGAAATTAATATAAGAATATAGTGATCTTGCATAACTTGCAATCTTGAAAAATAGGTATCTGTTATATAAGCGTTTTTAAAACATTGCAATTCAGAAATTTGCGGTGTGTGAGTATGTTTTCTGAATTATTTGTTTTTGAACATGACCAAACTTCTGGGACATGGGAGTGAGTCTCTAAAAGTGGGTTGGTTGATGATGTGACTAAGGATTTTAGCTCTAAAACACAAGTGGTCAATGGATTAACCAAAGGAATAGTCACATAGCACAGAAGAATGGTAGGATTTTGGACAGAAAAGCACTGGGGACTGTGTATCGTGAGAGATTGCCAAGACTCAATCAGGTGCAGTTGAGAGTGACAAGGGCAAAAAGAGTATATAATTATACTCACAAAGGAGAGGGTCTTGTAAGATGTAGAAGGAGAAATCATCTGGAGTGGGTTCTGGGTTTTGACACAAATATACTCGATGATGTCCCAGGATGCTGGTCAGATCTATCCCCAGAGGGAGGGTGAGAGTACAAGACAGCTCTGAAAGTAATTATCCTAAGTAGTCAGGCTTCATTTATCATGTAGATCCAATTTCACAATTTACTTTTTATAGAGTAAATGGAAAAGAAATATGATGGTCAAGACTTCACAGAGGAAGCATCGTGAGTGGGTAAACCAATCCAAGCCAAAGCCTGATTTAAGCATCTCCATTCCTTTGAGGATGTCCAATTATATACTCAAGAGGCCAGTTACGAAAATCACATCCCACCCAGGCAATGAGGTCAGATACCATCACTGGGAGGAAACCTTGGACAAGCCTCAGCAGCTGTGCTGGCAGAAGAGACTTCAAGGACTCCAGGCCTGCAGCAGCACAGGACAACTGTTAAGTCCCTTCGATCTTAGCAAATCCTTGCAAAAACTTGTGCCTAACCACACGGTTGAGCCCCTGCCAGGTGTTCTCGCAGGTAGTCCTCATGGCAGCTCCATGTCCAACCCCACCGGGTCCACACATTTGGCAGAGATGATTCCAGGAGCTGGTCCGGGTAACCCACAGCTCCACTGCAAACAATTCCTGGTGACTGAGAAAGACATCAGGAAACAGGAAAGGAAAATGAAGATGGCGAGAGAGAGACTGGCAATAGCATTGATTGCAGACAGACTTGCTAGCGAGGCAGAGAAAATGAGGGACCAAGAAGGACATCCTGAAAAACGCTAGGAAAGAAAAAAAAGAAGAAGACGGTACAGATAAAATGGAGCATGGCATTTAATTAACATCTCTTTGCAGTGTCCATGATGTGTTCTTGCTTTGAGTTTTTTTTAAATGTACCAACACTATTCTTTATTAAACTTCTTCATGTGACATAGAACTTATACACAGTGACCTTTCTGAGTTGAGAGATTCGGTTTCAGGTGAGGAGAGAAAGATCTTTCCTTTTCATGATATACTGTCATTTTTCTCTGCTATGTGTACTATTTGTATTTTAAGGTCAACAGAGAGTTATCAGTCATGAGATTATTTAGTGTTTTTCTTTCACAGTCATGGAGTAAAACTGATCTAGTCAGAAGGAATATTCTTTTTGCGTAATGTCCCAATAGATCCCAAAATAATATTTTATCGAAGAGCTTTTTTATATCTATGTTTTAAAATAAGATATCTACTTCTAGGTCTTTACTTTTCTGCCCTTTGTTGCATGTTACTTCAGAGCTGTATATAATGGAATACCAGACTTTCCTTCATTTTTTTAGATTTATGTGCATTTGAAATTTGATTCAGGAAGGTTGACATGCCATTTGGGGTATCATAACATCAAGAGAGACTTTTCCAGCATCACCGCTCTAACAATCAGCCACTGCTTGTTGGGATTTACTTGTCTGTTTGCCTGCTCAAGTGTGTGGTATTATCAGGTCCTCTTTACTAAATTAAATTTGTGTGACATATCCATCAGCTTCTGAGAGCAAAGCGTTAAACAATAATGCAGTATCTACGGTATTTTTATCTTCCCTGAAAATGAATTATTTTTTGAGGATATGTTTTTATTGAGTTTGGAGAGACAGGAAGGAAGAGAGAGAGAGAAACATCAATGTGAGACATCAGTCAGTTGCCCCCCATATGCACCCCGACCAAGGATGGAACCCGCACCCTAAGCTTGTGGCCCGACTGGGATGGAACCCACAACCTTTTGGTCCATGGGATGACACTCCAACCAACTGATCCACCCGGCCAGGGCTGAAATATTTTTTAATTTAATCTTCTCTCCGCTGTTCTCCCATGTGGTAACCATCTGGAATTTTAGTTAGAATGTTTTTTTAATATCTTATGTTAAAATTAATACTAATTTAGATACACTAATTTTCTTCTTTTCTTCATTATTACTGTTATATTTTTCTAGGTTTACATTTCTCCTTCCTATGTACACTCTTTATTGGTTCTCTTATTATTGAAGGCCTGTGGGAGGTCAGCTTTGAGACTGTCTAAAAAAGTGTTTTTATCTCTTTCTTTGACAGGTGATTTGGCTAGGTATTTAAATTAGGTTCTTAGTAATTTTTTTCCTTGTTATTTAATATTTCTGAGCCTCTTATTTTTAGCTATAAAATGGGAATAAAGCCCTCAAAGATGACGAGTACAACTGAGATAATGCATGGAAGGCTTGCCAATCATGTTGCTTAGCAGATATTAAGTAGTCAAAAAGGAAAGCTAATTGTTATCGTTATTATAATCTTCAGAGAGAGCATTCTTAGAGAATGAGGGTGTGAAGCTCACACCAAAAATGTGTGAGTGGGTAGCATTATGTAATTTTAATTCTTTAGCCCTTGAGTATCTTCTCCTGTGGTCTTCTGCGTGGCGATCATGTGGACCACTCCCACAAACCCAAAGCAGCACGGCACAGCTTGCTCATGCCTGCTACACTTTGGGCTGCTTATTGAGGAGCCTTTGCTAGGACTGTCTAGTTGGATTCAATGCAGAGAAAGAGGAAACAGACTGAATTGTCTTTCCCACAGGTTTTCCCTCTGCATTCCCTCTGCATTCTATTCATCGCTACACCCAAAGCAGACACTGTGTTTATAGCCTTGGTGTCGCTTGAGGACTCCGGCTTCCTTCTGCTACTTTGCCATGGAGGTTAGGAAGACTATGTCTGGAATTCAGGAGGTTCTCTAGTGTGTTTCTTAGTATCACCACGCCCTGTGACTAATGTCCATGGAAAACTACAAAAACCAATCCAGGCAGTATGACTAATAACCTTTCAGGGCCCCCCAACCAGGCAGAGAACCACAAAATGCAGAAGTGCTGGGCGAGCACAAAGGGAACGTGAAATGGGAAATGGAAGAAGGTAGCTACCAATGTAGCTATGAAAAGGTGATCAGTGGCAAAAACATATTTGATGGTTATGAGCATTTCTTGCTCATTCTGTTGTGAAAAAGTTTGAGTGCAATATGTATATAGATATCATGTAAAAAGTAAAAGCAAACAAAGGCTGCTGAGTACACTGTTGCTGCAAATGTGGGTCCCTTGTTGACTGTCAGTGCATTTTTGGCCATTGGAAACCCAAAGACACAATAAATTATCCCTCCTGGCCACGTGGTGGGCACAAGACTTATTCAATACTCCTACATGTAGGGTTGGCTCTCAGGAGCCTCGTAGTCTAGCAGGAGAAGCCCATCAGACACCCATGCCTTCCTCCGGCCCTGGACTAGCCCTGGGGACTGGCATTTCTCTTTCTCTTTGTAGGCAAAGCACAGCCTTATCTGTCTTCACTTTCGATAATCACTCTCCTGGATGGCTGTGCTACATCAGGAAGGTCCTGGGCTGCCAGGACCCAGGGTTTATCCTCAGTCTGGCTGTCCTGAAAAGGCTTCCTGACACCTACTGAGTGTCTGGGTGACATTTGCAGCCATCAGAGAAGTGGGAGGGCCAAGCAGTTCATTTGTCCCTCGCTCGTACAGGCTGTTTCCTAGAGATAATGTTGGAATGCAGGTGGTCAACCTTTCGCTCCTGATAATGGGCTGGGAACTGGGGGTAAACTCAGAGCAGTGTCTGCTTTTTGCCCAAACTGATAATGTTCAGTATTTCAATGAATACTGATACTCCTCATCCCACCCTCCCCCCGTGCCCATAACATACCCACAGCACGAGACTGAGGAAAAAAACACAGTCATCCCAGGGCTATGATCTCTTCGGGCTCAGGTTAAGCTGCCCCTACAGGTCTCGTTGGTAACAGCACAACTCAGTGTGTAAGCTGGCGATTGTTTGAGACCATGGACCTCAGAATCACACAGGCCCAGAA
>PVKM010019207.1:0-24381 GCA_004027735.1 Carollia perspicillata | reverse complement strand
GGGTATATTTAGCCTAGTACCTGGAACATACCAATCCCTTAATATGTTCCCGAATTTTATTTTCATTAACACACATCTTGTTCCCTGAGATCTACTAACAGAGATGCGATTTATGTCCACCTCCCTCGAGTACCTGCATAGGTGACCTAAACAGGAATTAGTCACAGCTTTGGGAGGCACTGCTGTTTTTGAGGAAGGAGCAAATTTTCCTTCTTCAGTATGTCAGGCTTAGCTATAACATTCAACTATTTTGCATTTCCCGAGTGGTCCATATCAGAAGATGCATCCCAGAAATGTATGCAGGAGCTGAAGCGACCCAGCTGCTGATGAAAAGGGGCCCCTGGAGGATCCCCAAGTTGAAAGGCCACGGCCATTCAACTTGTGCAGAGATTTATGTCAAGAGGTCACCTGCATGGACCTGCCTCACTTCCGAGGACTCTGGTCTCCTGAGCAGGGCAGAACCTGGGAGCCCCAGTGGCCATTTTCGGTGGACTGAGCTGAAGGCCCTTTCCCTTCGCTCCCTTCGCCGAGTGCTCCTTCCATGAGCACCGTGGACCCCAGCGGAGGGCTGCCGAGCTCTCCCAGAACACACCAGCCCACCTCTACCTCCCCGGGCAAGCCCCGCTCACTGCCTTCCCTCACCCGAGGACACCCCAATTCTTTTAATAAGCAGCCCCAATTCTTTTAATAAGCAGCCCCAATTCTTTTAATAAGCAGCACATGCAATTTTACCAACCACTCCCACATGGTTTTTATCTTTCTTTCCACCGTGTTTGCTAACATCTTCTGTAAAGTTTTACTTTGCACTATTTAGAGACATTTTACCCTGGGTTAAGTCTTTGTGAGGAGGGAAGGAATGTGGCCTAGCTTCCATTTCACAGAGATCCACCCTTCAGAAATGTTTCTGGACAAATCATTGATAGCAGTGTGCCAGGAGTTCAGAGGAAAAGGAGGAACATTAATCAACCAAGTTAAGAAAACACGAACAAAAACAGAGAGGTTTAAGCAGGAGGATAAGACTAGAGTTGAAGGTCAACTCCCCTTTTCTGATCCAAAGAAAATTAAAACTTACTAGGGGTGCTATTTCTTTCTCCAGAAACATGGCTGTGGACTGAGCATATGTGTCACTGGGATGCTTCTGGGTATTAGATAACAAAAAGCAATAAAAAGTGGCTTAAACAATAAGGGGCATTATTATCTCATAAGAAGGCATGCCAGGTAGGGTGGTTTCGGGGTTGGTTAGTCGCGTGACTCAATACTGTTACCAAGGGCTCAAGTTCCCTCCTTTTCCCCCCTCACTCTTCATCAGGACGGTGGGATAGTTCCTGCACCATCGACGGATGGCAGCTGCCACCGCTCCAGACACCCCCATACGACATCCAGAAGTCTGAAAAGGAGATGACTCCAAAGTTGGATCATCCCTTCATGAGAGGACTTCCCTCAGTGGCCTGAACTGGGTCACAGGCCCATTCCTAAATCACGAGGAGACTAGAACCACAATTGCTGGGAAAGTCAGAACTCGCCTCTGGGCCAGGGGGGCATACCCATGATGCACACGGCTTCTGATCCTTAAACAGAGCCTCAGTCCCGTTAGCAAGAACGAACAAAGGAGGAGGCAGGGTCCTGATGTCAGTGTGGGGGATAGTCCAACGGTATCTGCAGTAGTCCACAGCCCTCCAGGCCTCCCCATAATTTAAAGCACACACTGGGCCTGAAAGACAAGCAGGAACCATCCTGACAGCGGGGATCTGGTGTGGAACACCTTTCTCACCATGCCCACCATGGAAACACATTTGGGATAACAATTTGCAATACATGGGCCTTGTTTGGAATCTGATTCAAACTAACCAACTTATATTTTTTAGGCAAACAGGTAAATTTGAGTATGGTCTAGGCACTAGGTTATATTAAGGAATTGTTATGACATTGTGACAATTAAAAGAAATTGTATTAACATGTAGGTAAATCGTTATTTCTTAAAAGGGCACGGACTGAAAAATTTGGGGATAAACACGTCAAAATATTTGGGGTTTGCTTTACCCTATTTCAGCCAAAGAAAAAGAAAGTCATGGACGAAGAGAGCATTGCAATGGCGGTAACTGTTGAATACGGTGGTGGACGGACAGTGGGTCATCACGAAGTCTCCACATTTTTCATGCTGGGACATTTTTCATAACAAAAGTCTAAAAAGCATAGTAAGCGAGGCATGATGTCTCCGACTTTGCTTCGAAAAGCTTACCATGCCTTCCTGCTGTTCCTCCTCGAGGCCTTTTGCAGGCTTCCCTCCATCTTCGTGGAATGGTTTCCCTGAGTTTTGCATCATTGGCTCTGCCTCACATTCAGGCCTCTGGGCAGGTGTAACCTTCTCGCCTTGGCTTCTCCTTCCTTGCAGCCCTTCTCTCCTCATGAGTCTGGGCGATGTTCCACACTCTCATTGTTACCTGTAGTTACCCTCTTATTCACCAGTCATCATCTGTTTCTTCTGTCTAGAACAATCTCCTTGAGAACAGGGACCTGGCATGCCTTGTACAAGCCTTCTTGCTGCCAGGTCAGCAACAGCATGCAGAAGGCACTCAAATATTTGAATGAATAAACGGAATTTTCTCTCTTATTAAAGGCCCTGACCAGAGCCAAACAGAATGATTATGCTGTAACGAGCACGTGATATATTGTCTTATTTAATCCTCACAATAGTCCTCTGAGGGCAGGTATTACTGTGCTGTGACCGAAACCCAAGGCTTATTTAACCCGTACATCTAATGTGACACACCTGACAGACGAGCTTTCAGCCCACTCCTCAGCCAGTGGCGGGCATCGCCCATAGGCCCCCAAACGCTCTTTGCTGAGCCTGTCCACAGCACAGCGCTCCAGGCAGCTACCGTCATTTGCTCAGCTTCGGATGACGAGGTGATGATACCTACTTGCTGTTCCCATACTAGGTCTTACTACGAAAAAGCAGGTGCCAGTGTGGCAAAGTTACCCTTCTAGTAGTTCTTCCTGACGTCCATCTCTGCCTCTTCAGGAAATGCAAAACCTAAAGCTTCAAATAAAGCTCGGCCCTGCTGCATGACATTGCCAGACCACTGGGTCCGCCTCCAGAAGGTTATTAAATAGCACAGCCCAGCTGCCAAAGCCTTTTGAGGCTTGGCATGCAAGGAAGGGCTCCCCTGTGGGGACCGCTGGCTGTCCCTGTCACAAATCACAATTTCCAGCTCTGCTACTCTTCAGCTTCCCACACCCTTCTGCCAAGAAGGCACAAGGAGGCGCAAAAACCAAAAGCTGGAGTCTGGAGGCCAACGTCCTGCCTCTACCTGGCGTGCCCATGGGCAGGCTGCTTTACCCCCGACCCACTCAACTCACACTCCACGTCTGAAAAGGGCACTACTCAGGCCACATGTAGAGTCCCTTCTGGCTCTAAGCTCAGATTCAAGGTCCATTTGCAGAGCTTTGCTACTATGTACATAACCCCTGACATACAGAAAGTCTCGTACCAATGTTTATAGGAGGATGGGGAAACCGCCAGTCTGGAAACAAAGCAGCCTCTTAATGGACTATCAGTGGGTTCTGGCGAAGGAAGGTCAGACCATGCTGGAGAGTTCAAGGTCCCCAGACAGGCTAGGAGCCTGTAGACCTTCCATTGTGGTCTTCCCCCATCGAGACCCTCTGATCATGGGATAAAAATCGATGGGTCCAAAGTCTGCTGTTTACTGGCTAGGTGACCTTTAGGCAAGTTCAACTCTCAGTGCCCCTGGTTTCCTCATTTATAAGATGCAGGTAATTACAGTACTCACAGTATTGTGTTGTTGGAATGATTACATAATGCCTGTAAAAACTTAGAATAGCGCATGACACACAGTAAGTGCCCAAAAGTTAGCTATTACTACTCTTACTACTAATACTAGTCTTTGAATTATACAACCCAGAAGGGAGGGGATTCTTTTGCCTTGTCAGATGCTGGACAAATGTTACTAAGTGAGTGAATGAATGAATGAGTTAAACCAAATGTCACTCCTTCCAGGTCCTCCTCCTCTCTCTACACAATCTGATCGATGGGTTAGAATGGTTTTCTCCAAAGCTAGATTTATATGGAGGGTAAAGGGATCTGCATGATGGTGAGTATTCTGTACTGCACATAAATCAGGAAAAACATTGACTTATAAGCTGATTTTGAAAACGTAAGTATGTATTTTTTAAGCCTTAGAGCACCTACTTAAAAAACTACATGAGATATAGTCAAAATAGATACATTTAAAGGGAATACTAAAAATGTTCAAATAATCTAAAGGCAGAAAAAGGGAAAGAAAGGAACAAAAAAGCAGGGGGAGGTGGTGGGAACAGATACCAACATCAAATGGAATACTGCAGATCCAAATCCATGAGTGATTATATTAAATGTAAATAATCCGCATACACCAGGTAAGACAGAAATCATGAGACTACATAAAAAACAGAACACACCTATGTGCTGGTTACCAGAAACTCACTTGGTATATGACACAAGTCAGTTAAAATGAAATGTACAGAAAAACAGTACACATATAGGTATCAAAAGAACGCTAAAGTGGCTATAAGGGATTTCAAAAGGACTTCATAGCAAAGATAATTATTGGAGATAAGGAGGGACAAGACAGCACCAGCTTTTCCATAAAGCACCAGAGAAGGTGGTGTTGCTAGTGGGGGACGGGGCAGGAGCCCCTCAGGAGGCGTCTCTGCTCCCCGCCAAGGACCCCCCTCTGCATCAGCAGGAGAGGCGCCGCCTGGCTCTCACGGCCAGTCCTCAGGCACCTCCAGTGTTAGCTTCGCTTCCTCCTAACTCCCTTCCAATCTCAGTGAGCTTTTGAGGGGAAGCAACCCCAAAAGTGACAGGAGTCAGTGACCTGGTTGAAAAAGCCATGCGCAGCCCAGGATGACAGCCCCGTGCCTTGGCGTGAATCCTCAACTCTGTAGAGTCACACTATACAGGGGGCTCTGCATCTGGCTGTTAAAGACTTGGGGCAAAAAATTCTCTCACTTCTACCCCTCCTCCTCTCCTGGGTATATTTCTCCCAAGGGAAACTATAAAACAAACAAACAAACAAAAACCCCAAAAAACAAACTTTAAACACCAAACAATCTTGCCCAGGAGAAAGGCTTCTGGAGTGTGCTGTCTGCTTCTGTGACCTTGGCAGAGTCTGGTTGAAACAGCCCCCGGTGGAGGATGTGGAGTAGGTTAGCATGCTCCGTCTGCCGGCTGGCCTCCCAGACCCGGCTCCTCACCGTCTGTTTAACACCTCCATCCGCCTGTGCTCTCCAACGTGTCATCTCGCACAGTGTGTGAAGATGTGGAGATTAAGGTGGCCTCAGCAGCTCTGGGCAACTCTGACTCTGCCCAGACCTAGGATAAAGGTTTGATTCGTGACTGGACGGGTCCTGCTGTCTGGGCTGCACAGGCTGGACCAAGAGCTCAGAGTCAGAAGTTAGACAGATGGAAGTAACACGTGGGTTGGACAGGCTGGCAGGAGGCCCACCCAGTGCCCTCCTTCTGGAAAGGCAGTGGCCTCAGCAGTCAGCCAATCTTCCTTCTTCCCAGGCCTGCAGTTTCACGAGTGATGAAATCTGTTATCAGGGGAGAACCTGCTTTTTGAATGTGTGAAGTCCTGCAATGACAGTCTCCATCCACAACATTGAGGGGAGGGATGCAGGCTTTGGCTTTGGCTTTGCAGCTCACTTGCTGGGGCACTTGGTAATTCACCTCTGCGAGCCTCTGCTGCTTCCTCTGCGCTTGTGCTGCTGGTGTGATGATTCAATGAAACAACGCATGCCAAGTTCTTAGTGCAGAGTAATTGCTGAATACACAGTTCCTATGATTATTGCAAAAGGATCATTCATTCCTCCAGGGTAGAATCCACCCCCTTTGTGTCCTTAGTGATGCAGCCACAGGGCAGGCAGTCAAGGAACCCTTACTGGCTCAACATTCGCACTCCCTTACTAGCTAAACATTTGCACTGTCTGGATCTAGTTAACTGTAGGTACTTCAAAAGGAACGTTGAATAACACCTCTCCTTGTCTGGTTTAGTTCTGAAATAAAAAGCAAATTAGCCACCAAGCCATCCAGGATCCTGGAAACATGTGGTCTCTAATATTGTCACACCTTCCATTTGCATCTGCAGCTGATTAAAAACAAGGATCTGTGAGATGAACTTGTCTAATATTTGACAACATGCAGCTTAGATCAAATGGTCTTGCTAAAACCTGAGGCACGCCGAGGTGGCTCTGTGTTGGAGACGGACTGGGAGAAAAGGGGAGTGATATTCAATTCATGCGGCATAATTTAAGATATTACATTTCTGTTTCACTGACAGAAATAAGCCCAGTCCTCAAGCTATTCAGGACCTAAATGACTCTCTCCCTCTACTTGGAATATTTAAGAGGCATTCCGAAGGAGTGCTTTTCTTCCAGAGAGGGAAGGTTACATTAGAACAAATATACAGTGAAGTCAGTGACTATACTAATGATTGCTTTCATAGCTGTGACAAAAAGATACTTGTGAGCTTCTTGTTCTCATTAATGGTCTGTTGAAACTCTCTTCAAATAAAAAAGTTATCCCTGCCCAGCCTACGGTGGCAGCTATGTTTCTCTGTAAGACGGGTTTTCCCATTCTCCTTTTCCTCTGGATCCGCCAGTCCACCCCCACCCCCAGCATCTTGTCTCCACAGAAACTGTTCTTGCCTCGTCTATCTACAGCCCACTTATGGTTCTCAGACCGTAAGTGCTCCCAGTCTGCCTTCCCAGCAAGGGTAAAGCGTGTGGCGGCTGGATTCCAATGATTGATTCGAAGGCAGGCATGTGGCCTAAGTCAGGCCAGTCAGAGCCAAGGAGACTCAAATCAGGATTTTTGTTTGACCTGTCCTGGAAGCTGACCTGCCCCGTTTGCTATCAGGCTTGGAAGCTGAAGCTACTGCAGGCAGTTTATAATCACAAGAGAGAAGCTGCTGGAGAAGGTAGCCAAGCCACAGGAGCAAGGAGACAAGGGAAAACTGGGTCCCAAAGACACCACTGAACCCTTGAATCAAAGCACCCCTCAAGCCAACCCTACTTCTGGGCTTTTGAATCAGCCCCTTTGCTTTAATCGATTTGAAGCATGCCTGCAACCTGAGAAGTGTCCTGATACAGACATTTTTAAAAGAAGTGCTCATAAGTAGCAACTTTATGGCTCCTTAGCTTCAGTTGAATTACTTGGAATATGAGAATAATGCACTGGATTCCCAGAATTCCTTATCATCTGCCTGCCCTGAAGAAGGAGAGCAGGACTGGCCACTTCTGACTAAGTGACTGCTGACTTGGAAATGCTGGTGACTCGTTTGGGTAACACTGCTCAGGTGAATAGGTCTTGGGTAAGGACAAAGCACTGGTCCCTCAGGAGACCTGACTTCTGGGCCTGGGACCTCACACAGATGCTTCTGGGTCTCAGTTTCTTCTAAAAAAGCTTGAAGCCATCTGCCTGTAACCCGGGAGAATGGGAGGCAGTACCACAAGATATTCAGCAACATGGGCTTTGAGTTGGGTGGACCTGGGTTCAAATCCCCAGTCCACCTCCACTAGCTATGTGATCTCCAGTAAGAGGCTTAGTCTCTCTGGGCCAGTTTCCTGATCAGCAAAGTGGGAACAATCTAAGTATTAACACAAAGGGTTGTTTTAAGAAAGATATGAGATCAAGTTTGTAAAGTGTGTAGCAATGTACCCCGTGTATAGTAAAGACCCAGTCGTGTTAGGTCTCCTATAATAGCTGTGGGGTCAAAAGGGAAAGCATGTGAAAGAACTCTGTGAAAACCACAGGGCACTGTCCCCATAGTAGCGATGTTGCCCTCACCTCTCCCTCCTGCACGGGCCATGTCTGTGATGGCAAAGTGTGTGGTCAAGACGATGAACTCAATGAAATGAACTCAGGCAATACACTATACTTGACCCAGAAAACAGTGTCAGTTAGCTGCCAACAGGGTACTGGGGTGCAGACTCCGTAAGTGTCATTTCGTCAATGGTTTAGCACACTCCCCAAGAAACATATCAGGGCTGTCCATGGAAAATGCTATCGATAGTGGCCTAGTAAATGTTGCTCTGGAGGCCTGGAACTGTTCCCAAGCTATGATCAGTCAGGTCCCTTCTGAACTTTGCCAGAGCTACATCTGCAAAAGTGCAAGTTAAGATCCCTTCCTGATTTTTCAATTTCTTTTAACAACTTCACAGGCAGGATGAAAATGTGCTGCTTTATGAATGAGAAATTTCAGTTGCTGGACTTGGCGGCAGAGATTTCCAAGAAACCCAGCCGCGAGGAGTGCTGCCTTACGGGGGACCCCTCCTATTTTCCACTGGCACGTCCCATAAAATGAGGGGGTGCTGGGTTTCCAGCGGGCTGCTCATAGGAAAGAGACGGCCACGGTAAAATCAGAGGGAGATTCCTTCCAGGTGTTGGAGAAAAATGTCCCCCTGTGCCCCCCCCCCAGAACCCATGAAGGGACATGGGTTCTTTTTTAGTTTGGAAGCTTTAGAAAACACACAGAACAAGCCTAAGAAGTGCTCTCCACAAACATACAAAAGGGTCACTTCAAATAAACCTGAGTATTGCTCAACGTGGAAAAAATTAAAGCTTGAAAATCGGGTCCATAAAATGTAAGGAGTCTTGGAAAAACAAGCCCATTTGATTTTGCAGTCCTCGTTCAGGAAAATAGATAGATTGTTCTCCTCCTCTCTTTTCTAACTGCTGCCTGTATACCAGCGGTGTGTGTTTTGGACCCTTTCCCACCCTACCATGATTTCCTGTCTAAGTCTGGGTCCCATGGAAACTGGAGAAATTTGGCGTGCTGGCCCCACACGCAATGACGGGCCACGCGAGGGATGCCAAGGGGATATCTTCTTTCATAACAACCACATCTCTCTCTTCTGGTTCTGTGGCAGGGTTACTCTCTTGCTCATAAACTCTTACTAATAAAGTCTTCAGTTTGCAAATGATCTCCCCGCCCAGCCCCTCTTACCCACCCCAGAGGGAAATGAAAGTCTTGCACAGAGTCGGAAGACCCATGTGGTATTCCGAATTCTACTGCACAGGGCAGAGGGCCTGCCAGGTTGGTAGGATAAAAACCCATGGTCTTGCCACAAGCAAACCTTTCAAGCAGTTGAGTAAGTACAAAATCTCATTTATGGGGTGGACAGGTGTTATCCTTGGGAATGTAGTTCCTGAGTGTCTCAAGGACACATGTTTTGTGACCTTGAGTCTGAGATGTGAGTCTCATGTTTTTGATGTCTGAGGGCTAATTACTATGTACCTTTCAGATCTCAGCCCAGATGACATGACCCCTAGGATCGTGATAACCCTGTGCCCCACACCTGGCTTAGGGGCCATGGGCTTCCAGGCTTAGCACACAACAGGCGCTTACAAATGCCTCTTTAATTCTTGCTCCCGAGGCAGGAACTGTAACTCTGCACCTGCATTCGGACGCAACACTTGACATCAAGTAGGTGCTCTGGAAACGCGTGCAGCCTGCTCTGTGGGCAGACCCAGGCCCAGATCACATCACAAATTCAGCGAATCGGCCTTCACAACCTCTCTTCACCTCCTGCCTCCCACCAATTGCAGAGCTCTCTACCTTCTCCTTCATGAAGAACCACCCTCAGGAAAGGACATGATAAAAACCATTCAGATGAAGGTCAAAGCCATTCATCATTCAAGTATGCCCCCCCTGCACCCCACCGTGCACAACTGCCCCCCCACCCCACTCAGGATTCTTATGCTTCTCTCCCCCTGCCCTGACTTAAGGAATGAAGTTATAATTGTAGAATTTTAGGTAACCACGGTGGAGGATTATTGTTGCTGTTGGTTGTTGGTGCAGGTTCAGGAAGTGGAAGAGGTGGCCCCTCCCGCTGCTTCTGGAACCTCACGACGCCGCCTGACTCCCAGCACTTCAGCAAACCCTGTGACGAGGGAACCCCCACCCGGGGGAGCGGGCCAGCACAGCCAGCTCTCCAGCAATGCTCCTGTTGATTCTGCTAATAGAGCAAACAGACCCTCTTTGAAAGAGAGGCAAAAGCAGCCGAACTCTGCTTTCCTGCCCATTTCCTCTGCCTTATTAAGCAAGAAGAACTGGTTTCAGTAAGAAGCCCTGAAAGCCACGGTTGGAACAATCTCAGAAGTGTGTTCGGGGGTCCCAGGGCACGGGGGCACGGGAAACACAGGAACTGCAGTTGGCAGCAAGGGAAAAGGCCTGTGTCTCTGGGCCAGAAACGGGCACAGGCTTTGAAGTGGCCACTACAATGGTAAACAATAGGCAGCTTTACCTGATTACGTGGTGTTTTGCAAATATTTTATGTGCGTTGTCTCTTTTCTCTTAGTGCTGCAGCACAAGTCCTGCAACGTTAACGTTAAAAACAGAAAAACGGAGGCACAGAAAGGTTTGATATTGTACCCACCCCTGGACGTTTAAAAACAGGCACAACACAGGGATGGTGACAGAAGTCAGAATCAGGGAAGGGCCAAGAGGGCATCTGCTGGAACGGGACTATCGTTGTAGATCTTGATCTTGACCTGGGTAGGCTACACAGGTGCCTGTCTGGGTAAAACTCCACCGAGCTGAGTGAAATTTAAGATTCGGCACTTTACGCACCTCGGCTTAAAATAAGGAAAAGCAAATAATGCCTCTACTTCAAACCACATCCCAAAATGGAAACTAGGTATCCGAAACTTCAAAATCTATGCTCTTACCTCCTCTACTTTGTGAGATTCACAGGAGAGTGGAGGTCACGAGGATCAAATATGTATACCCTGATGCCAGGGGACCCAGGAGCACATGAATGGTGTCTCCAAATGCCCTCCACGCTCCCCCTTTCCGTCAAGGGAGGGAACCGCAGGTAAAGCAAAGCCACAGGCCAAGGTCATGATGCTCAGTGGTGGCAGTGAAAGCAGAGAGGTCTAAGATCAGCCCAAGGCAAACACCACCAGGTCCAACCCAAACGTTTCCTTCGCTTGGAAAGAAAGTCTCCTGGCTAACGTAAATGTTCCCAAAGTGATTCTAACGAAAGCCTGTATATCTGGCACGGCAAGGACAAAAAACAACCCTGTCTTTGTTCAACCATTTTGCACACACAGGGGAGCTTTGCCCCAAGACCTGCCCCGACCTAAGACACAAGGCAACTTAAATATCCCTGCTGTCCCACGTTCCCCGCAGGGAGGCTGCTGTGGCTGGAAGCCGAAAGGCACAGTCTCAGGGTATTTTGCACGGAAGACAGGTAGCCTCAGTGGGCATTACTGGTGGCCTATGGCGTGGTCCAGGGTTTCATGGGACAATAATAACAAATAGCTCAATCAAATTGAGAACCATAACATTTTTACTTCTGGTGCACACATCAGATGTATAGAATCCCTGGTGTGAGACCATTTTTATCTCATTATCATTATGTGACTCTGCCTCTAAAACAAAAACTAGAGCCTTGATGAGCCTTTACACTACACCCCACCCTCCTTGTCCCCCCGCTTCACCCCTCTCCCTCTCCCCACGCAACTCGACCACTGCCCGTGCTTCTCATCCCCCCACTTTCTCCTTTACGCAGTACTTTCTGTGCCTGTGAGAGAGCCCTCCGTACTTTTTTCAAATACAACTATAAAAATGGTATCTTGCTGTGTGTCATCTGAGGCCGATTTCCTCCCCCCTCCACCACCCCGCTTACTATAGTGCTTCGGTTCCTTCAACTCTTCCTTTTCCTCCTATTCATTCACTGCCATCTGAGCCCAGGCGCCTTGTGCGCAGCTTTGCTTACATGTTTGCGTTTCGTTTTTACACCATAAGGCAGGTGCTGCTGTCATTCCCATTTACAGAATAAAGAACAAAACAAAACAAATAGGCTTAGGGGCCTGCCTAGTATATTTTTACAAAATTCGCTTAGCGCCCTGGCTAGTGTGGCTCAGTGGATAGAGTGCCAGCCTGTGAACCAAAGGGTCGCTGGTTCGATTCCCAGTCAGGGCACATGCCTGCGTTGTGGGCCAGGTCCCCAGCAGTGGGCATGTGAGAGGCAACCACACACTGATGTTTCTCTCCCTCCCTTCCCCTCTCTCTAAAATTAAATAAATAAAATCTACAAAAAAAAAATCAACCTAGCTAGGAGTAAACCCAGAGTTGTCCCCAAAACCCTTGATCTTTCGGCTGTAATACTCAGGATGTGCTCACCTCACGTAGAAGTGGGCTCCCTCATCACACCCCCAGGAGGATCACCAAAGACCCCCCAACGCCAAATAGTCATCACATCATCATCATCATCACCATCATCATAATGGCAAACACACTGGCCACATAAACGCCAGGCACTGCTTCGAGCATGTTACAAGTTGTAATTCATTTAAGACCTACAACAACTGTATGAGGTAGGTAGTATTATCTCCATTTTACAGACAAGCAAACCAAAGCACAGTGATGTGAAGCGACTTGTCAATGAAGCAGCAGACCCAGGATTTAAACTTGCGCGATCCAGGTGCAGGTCCACACCCTCAATCTCGAAGCTGCGCGCCTCTCGGTCTGCAGGGCGCAGGCAGCTGAAGGCTAGTGGCCTAGACAGAGGCTGGCTAAGACGAGGTCTCTGCTGAACATGCACCCTGGGTAGTGACTGCAGCACTCCCAGACTTGATGCAGGTATTCACTCGGGAAGGCCCTGACTCGAGGCCTCTGTACCGGGAGAAGAGTTGAGAGCAGGAGCCCAGAAGGGAAGGAGCGACGGACCAAAATACAGACAGCGCAGCAAGAGCAGAATAGCTGACTGGCTGTGGGTCTCGGGTAGGGGACTGGGTCTGTGGAGGGAAATGACCAGGCTCTGAAAGCAAGGGTTGGAAGGACCAAAGGGCAGTGGCTAAGGGGGAAATGGCACAAAGGATCCTTCTAGAAACACTTACAAGATTCTTATTGGACCCGCTCTGGATAGCCTAAGGATTGTTATTAAAACTCTAGCCAGCTTACAGCCATGGAAAGGAGGGGCTTTGCGGTCTGACAGCACTAACCCCAAGTTTCAGTCCTACCACCTGCTGTGTGTATGACCTTGGACAAGTCATTTTAACTGTCTGTAGGCTCCAGTGTCCTCACCTGCAAAGTGATGATAATAGCACCTACTCCTCATGGGCTGTCATGGGGATTCTATGACATAACCCATGCAAACAGTACAGAATCTTGCCCCATCTCATAGTAAATGTCAGCTTGTGTTCTTATCACCATCACCTCTGTGATTCGGTTGAGTGGATTAAATAAGACGGTGTCCAATAAATGCTGGCTACCACAATCTTTCCTAAGGCAGCATCCTGCCCACCTTCTCCTCAGTTTCTCTGACCACGGTCTCCGTTCCACCTTTTACAGAGACCCTCACAGACCAGTCTCAGAAGCCACTTCTCTCTCGAAGGGGACAAACTTTGCCCCATGCATACATACTCTTAGAGGAGCCCCAAGGTCAAAACCTGGCTCCAAGTGATACAGGATGGACTCACAAATCCAAATCACCTGAGGGCTCTTTTTAAAAATACCAGTGTTCTGGTCTCACTTTTCGGCATTTTAACTTAATATACCCAGGGTGTGTCCCAGAATATAAATTTTCAAAGTGCCTGAAGATGTTCTAGCAACCAGGGAGGCCTGGAAATGACTGGGTTAAGACTTTCCTGCATTTGAAGGAGGAGGAGGAGGTGCGTGGGCTCAGGCTACAGGTGTACGCACGTGCACGTGCACACACACGGCTCTTTCGAGGTTGGTGTGGCCCCACTAAAAATGGAGGAGACCACAGTACGGTATGTAACAAAGCAACTATTTGCAAAGAGGAGTCTGAGTTACCTATTAACCGGGAGTGATTTGTCAGTGCCAGGGAAGCCTCACAAAGGATAGCCGTTTGGTCTGCCTGTGAGGTCCCACAGAGGAGCCCAAGTTACACAATGACAACACAATATTGCAATATCCAGACCCCATGTCCTTCCTTTCTTCTCTTTGAGAGTGGTGCCTCCCTCAGTAGACCTATCTGCAGAAGGAAAGTAGGCATCTCACCATTTCTCAATGGTCTTTGGAGTCCCCTAATTTAAGCCCATCTCTGGGGGGGAAAAAGCCTATCTCTGTACCAATTGTGATGAAAATGGCTGGATTCCCTACAAATACTGGGTTGGCCAAAAAGTACCTTTGGTTTTTTCTGTAAGATGGCTCTAGTAGCACTTAGTTGGTTTTAATGTCACTCAAAACAATTTTGCTAGATTATATTATGACAGCTGTCATATCAGCACACATTAAAAAAACTTATCAAAACTGGTGAATTTTTGTGTAGCCACTTTAATATAGAAGATGGAAGAAGATATATAACATTTTTGGCATATTATGCTTTATTATTGCAAGAAAGGCAAAACACAGCTGAAACACACTGAAAAAGATTTCTGTAATGTATGGAGAAGGTGCTGTGACTGATCGAATGTGTCAAAAGCGGTTTGTGAAGTTTTGTGCTGGAGATTTCTCACTGGACAATGCTCCACAGTCAGGCAGACCAGCTGAGGTCGACAGCGATCAAATCAAGACATTAACTGAGAATAATCAACGTTATACCACACGGGAGACAGCCGACATACTCAAAATGGCCAGATCAATAGAGTTATTGGTGAAAATGAAAAATGTGCCTTTTATTTTACGGAAAAAGTTAAACAGACTTTTTGGCCAACCCAATAGCTCCAAGCTATTTGGATTTCACTGGAAGTGACAGACTTAGCACGTTCTGGGTCAACTCAGCTCTTCGGGCCTTTCACACCAAAACCTAATCCTACAGACACAATCAGCTCTGACTACACTAACTAAGGGGGTGCTGGTCACACAGTCGGGACTAGGGGGCGGGGGGGCGGAGACAGCCTGGCGGTTACCTTGTAAGATACTACAATGACAACTGCACAGAATCATGCTTTTTACCTCTATCATCCTCAAAAGAAAAAAAGTAAGGGAGGGAGGGAGGGAGGAAGGAAGGAAGGAGGAAGACCACAGCGAGGCCCGTGATACATAAATTTAACTTAGACATTCGCTTGAAGGGCTAATACCCTCTGAATCACTTCTTTTGACGAGACAGATAATACATCAAGTAGAAAATGCAAACACATGAAAGTGGAAACACACCCAACACCATTGCCTAGAAGCAAGGCTGACGAGAACGGCAACCACAGTTTCCATCTGGCGGTTGCTATGTGCCGGCACTGAGCTGAGTGCCTTTTTCCCCTTTTTTGTTTGTTTTATATCCTCTCATTTAATCCTCACCACTACTACAATGCTGGGCAAGTTCTAGTGTTATCCCCATTTCATAGATGGGCAAACTGAGGCCCAGAAAGGTTAAATACGTTTGAACTCAGCTCCCCAGTGTGAGCAAAAATCCTCTCAGACTCCATCCGAGAGGCCCCTCGTGGTCCTATTCTTCTTTCCAAGCCCCCTTCTGCCAAGAGCCCACTGAGAGTTCTCTTGGGCTCACTTCTCACAGCAAAGGATGTGAAAGGACCACACAGGGCATGGGAAGCACTAAAAACCTTAACCTCTCGGGTAAACTTCAAGTTCCAAGGAGCCACAGACTGTGGCAGTGGCTCTCCTGGTGACAGCTCTCTAAGCAGCTACTGACAGGTCAGCTTCAGACAGAGCTTCTGAAAAGAGCTCACCTCACTCAAATGGTGGAAGGAACAGGCAGTTCCTGAATGAAAGTGAGCTCACAAGAGTTCCTAGTTCAGAGAAACAAACATCCTCTGACTTACGATAAGCGGTCAATTGACAGCTCGGGAGGAAAGAACAGCATTGGAGGAGAAAAGCAGAACTCAAGTTCAAGTACTACTCAGTAGCAGTGATAGTAGAAACAACACTCCCGGAAGTCTGTTTCATCATCTTGAAAATAGCAACCATGTCTACCTCCGGAGGATATTGTATAGCTCAAATGAGAAAATCCAGGGAGAACTTGCTAACACATGGAAGTTCTTACTATGTGGCCAAGCTTTCTGCAAAGTATTTTATACGTATTTCATCCTTTTGTTGAATCCTCACAAAATTCCCATGAGATATTTTTAGATGACCATTCAGTGATAAGAAAACAACTTCAGAGAGGCTAAGTGACTTGCCCTAGGCTGTAAAGCTTGAAAATCATAAATCCTGACCTCGTGTTAAGGGGCCAGAGGTTAGAGCCACAAGAATCAATGGCCTTCATCTCCACTTCCATGAATCTTCTCGTTTCAGCAAACAGAGGTCTTTTAGAGAGTCTGGGGAATGGTTAAGATTTTGAGACCTGTGAAAACCCAGAAAGCTGGCCCCCAGTGACCGCCCGCTGACCCATTGTAGCCACCGTGTGTCCCCTCGAGCTGTCTGTGATGACAGAGTTCTCTATCCGCATTGTCCAATAGGGGAGGCGCCTGCCTCATGTGATGAGTGAGCACTAGAAATGTGACTTGTGTGACAAAGGAAATGGTTTTGTTAACCTTATGGAATGTTATTAAATCTACATTTAAATAGCTTCACAGGGCTAGGGGCTGCAGCTCATTACAAAGCAGCTCCCCTTACTCACCTTAGGTCGGAGGGGCACCACACAATGAAGGTTGTAAGAAAACTCATACTTCCCAGAACAGGCTTCAGTGTGAATGAATAAAATAATAAATTCTCCCCCCAGAGCAAACATCTTTGCTAAGATCCTGGAACCTTTGCAGTTGCAAGAGGGAAATGGCTCATTCTAAAACCAACGGCCTCATCTCATTCTTGTTTCCCCTTCTAAAAGACAAAATTAAATGCGCAGAGAGCCCCCAATTACCTGGAAAAGGTTGTCGATTTTTCTGGTGACAAACCCCCTTGGCTCATGATGACATAAGGGCTAAAATATGGTGGAAAGGAAGAGCCAGAGGGGTAAACAAGAAGAGGCCCAGCACTCTTCAAGGTGTTATGAATCGAGAGGAAATAGACTCAAGGAGCTAACAGCTCCCAAACGCTCTTCCTCTTGAACTATTTTAAGCAACCGACACAGTCTCTCGGAGGTTATTTCATTCACACCAGCAGAAAAGCAGCGTCACAGGATTATCTTTAAACACTCGGAGAAACAAATACCCACGCCACAACCCGCAGGCCTGTCAGGTTGGCCACCCCGCTGAGCAATGTTACTATTTTAAGGCACCTAAATGGCTCGCTTGTTCAGAAGCAGGGAGGGATGGACTGGCTTCAGTTCTTCTCACCCTCTTGGGCCAACCCATTCATTTCTTTGCTCAGGAAATCACTGCATATGCTTCATCCCCACCCAGGCCACTCCAGGGGACGGAGGCAGGGGAGGACAGAGGCAGCAGGCCGAACGAGGACTGTGGAGCCCAACAGACCTTGGCTTGAATCCTGCTGTGTCATTTATTGGCAATGTCACCTGGGGTTCTCTGAGCCCCAGTTGCTGCAACTGTAAAACAGGAATAAGAAGAGTGCATACCTCACTGGGCAATGATAAGAATTATATGGTATCGTACATGTGAAGCACACGGCATATGCCTTATACTTTGTAAAGGCTCGTGGGTAGGTATGTGCTGGGGATCAGCATTGAGAAGTCAGATTTCTTGGTTTCTCTGGCTGGGGAGGGGACACTGCATGGTTGGAAAATAGAGAATCTGGAGTGAGAATCTGGAATGAGGCTGCCTGGGTTTGATTACACTCTCTACCTCTTCTTAGCAGTGTGACCTTGAGTAAGTTATTTAACCTCTCTGTGCCTCAGTTTTCTCCTCCTAAAGATGGAATTAGTAGTGCCCACCGAATTTGCCAATGGGATAAATAAACTATGCAGGGCCACTGCCATTCTCGATCTCTCTTTGCCCTTTCCATGCAAACCTAACAACTCAAGCTTCTCTTGGGTGTTCTTTTGTGCTCCCTCCAGATGAGCGAGCCAGAGCAGCACAGCTGTGAAGTGAAGGAAAGTCACTATCCTGGGTGGGGCAGAAATGCGCACTCAATCAAATGAGAACAATGATTGTTTTACCGCTGGTAACAGCTAGTGTCTGGGCACTCCCTGCACACCAGACGCTCCCAGGAACTCTACCCACATGGTATGGGCCCGCTCCAGGCCACTTAGGTCAGAATTTCACACACGCACACACTTTTTTTTCCTTCAAGCTCTCTAGGTTATTCCAACGTGAATCCAGGGTCAAGAGTCACTGAAACAACTCTGGGAGACAGGAACCATGACACACTCATTAAACAGAAGAAAACCGAGGTTCGGAGACTAACTAGCTGGCAGACAGGCAGTGGTGACTCTCATATTCCATCTCCTGGCCACACTGTGTTACTATCCCTGTTCCGAGGAGGACAAACCGTCATCAGGCCCTCAGATCGTCCTGAAGCCTTTCTGAGACTACTCCAGGCCCCTGTGCCTTCTCAAAGCACCAGAGAAGGTTCTCTTTCTGGCTAAACTTCTGACCTAGACTTGACCTCTAGGAATCCAAAACTGCCTGAAAAAGGAGTCTCATTTTTCCAGAACTGAAGGACACACGCACGAAGTCCCAGGGGGCCACAGAACAACTGGACCTAATTAAACAGACCCTGTACTAACAACAGGAAACCACAGATTTGGTGATCTTCATTAAAGGCTGCTGGCTGCCCACGAAGAAGCTAGAAAGCAATATTCAGAGTCTCTTAAGGCCATCAACCCAAGAATTGTAAGACTGAAAATTTACTCTCTACTGCCCGAGGCCCTGTGCAGCCCTGCTAGACGGTGCCTAACCAGGGGTAGGACAAAGGAGGGCAATGTTTCAATCCGTCCTACGATTAAGCACGTTCAAGGGGCCCTTTCCTCCCAGTCAAGGAGAGCTGGGGGCCAACCTCCTACTTGACGTCTCTACATATCAAGTTTGAGTTAAGCAACCAGCACCACACTCAGATCTCTGGCTCAATCCCGCTTCTTCGTTGCATGGCTGTTCCCTTCTCGGTCAATGGCCAGTCACTCTCTTAGTTGCTCAGACCATAACCCTTGGTGTCACACTAATTCCTCTCTCGGTCCTCTCACGTCCAAGCTGTCGACATTCTGGTCCAAGCCCCCATACTCTCTCACTTGGACTATTGCACACTCCAGGGTCACCCAATGCCAATTCCACACTCCTAAGTGGTCACCCTGATTCCACACTCTGCTCCAGTCTAGTTCCAACACCTTGGAGAGGGTGATCTTGTTACAGTGCAGGTCAGATCATGTCATTTCTGTGCTGAAGGACCTTCAGTGGCCCCCAACAGGACACAGGATTAAAGCCAAAGTACCACACGATCATCGAGGCCCTCCCCCCTGACTAATCACCCCTCCATTCCCTCTCCAGTCGCATCTCCTACTACACCTGCTGCACCCCCACGCTCGCCCCACCCCAGCCACACTGGTCTTCCTGAACCCACCAGGCCCTGGTTGTTCCCTCTGCCCAGCCCTGTCTCCTGCAGCCTGGCTGGCCTCACTGTGATCCCTCCAGCCTGTACCCTGTCCTCCTGTAGGTCTTTTACTCACTGACCTATCACCAACACCTGGAAGAGTGCCCAGTGCATAGCAAGTCCTCAAACATTTGCTGAATGGACAAGTGGATGTACCTCAAACTAAACTCTTGGCTTCTCCCCTGTTCCTAATCTCCAGAACTTCCTGCTGCATCCACCATCTGTCTTCTCAAAGACCAATGGGGTAGAAGACACACCAGCCTTTCCTAGGATACTGTACAAGCATCTCTCGGACAGGCAGAGGTCACGTGATACCTTTTCAGAGGCCCTCTCACCTGCTACTGCACTGGGTCCCAGCACAGTTCTGGCCTGCCTGCTCCTCGCAGCAACTGCCTTCCAAGCCGTGTCCCCATGTGCAACCTCAGTGACGCAGCTGCTGAGTTCAAAGCAGCAGCACCAGGCCCCTGGTTTTCACAGAAACAACTCTTTTCGGCCATATGTTTCAGAACATTTTCTTAATTTTCAACTTGGGGACTCGTAGGGTGGACGTGCTGTGGGGAAGAGGGATGACAAGCCACCCCATTCACCTAGCTTCTCAGGGCAGCTCTCCTGAGCCCAGCTCACACTGGGTGACTGTGGAGTAATGGGGGTTCGCAGCCCGTCCACTGTGGAGCTCCACGTCTCAGGCTTCAGAATCCTGGCAGCCTGTCATCCTTACTTACTCTCAGTTCCCTCCTCTTTGAAAAACTGGCCCTGCCAACTGCAACAAACAGCATTTAAAAATATCCCGCTGGATTATATAGCCCTGCCTTCTAAATTCCTCACAATGCCTGTCTCTGTCCCACACAGTATAAAGAAGGGTGTAGCATATTTAATTTTTTTTCGAGCTGCTCCCCTGCTATAAATACCCGAGTCTGGGTAGGCGGGCTTCAAACACCGGCGGTATGAAGTCACCTCGGAGCCAATGTCACCACAGAGCAGGCCTGCCAGGGCCTGGACGCAGCTGTGGAGCGCTGCAGTGTTGGGTTGGCCAAACGGAGACCGAGCTCATCCTTCGGGGGCGGGGAGAAAAAAAGCCCTAAATACAATAATCACAGTTAATCCCAATACAAAAAGGATGGCGTTTAGTCCAACGACTCGGCCATGTCTCTGGAGAACAACACATCCAGCTCCATCTGGGCTGTTTCTTTCCCGAGGATAACTAATCACAGGGCTTGACTTTAGGCAAATGATTTCACACTGTCCGTGTGGGGTCTAGAAACACTATCGGAGACAGAAGGGCCCTCGGAGAATCTGGTCCATCCTCTTCACACCACAGATACAGTAACAGAGAGCCAAGAAGACAGAGTCATTCACTCCAGGTCACGGAGAGGCCAAGCTCCGAGCCAGAAGTTCTGGGCCCAGATCCCTCGCCCTCTGAACTAGACGCCTGCGCACAGATCCTCGGTCTGGGGCGGGAGCCTCGGCTTGGGTTTATCAGCAGCTCCCCTCACAGCAAACACTGATTTTCATATTTTAAAAGATACAGACTAAAAAAAAAAACCTTACGTTTTCAACAAAAGTTTGGCCTGAATTTTAGGGATAATTCTCCTGCCCTGAAAGGCCTATTTAGATTCTCTGTGATCCAATCTAAATCCCCTACCCCCACCCCTGTGTCTGCGGTATCTGCACTTTCCTCTTTAATTTTTCCACCGTGGGCCCGACCTCCCTCCTCAACCTCAGCTCACTCTGAGAAAGCAAACAATAGGCCCCAAATTATGGCTATTGATGTATTTTTGCAAAATGTTCGAGATTTCTCTTTTTCCGGTGATGAGAAAATTCCTTTATCACATTAGGGACAAGAAAAGGACTAACACCCAAATTACGAGCTAAGCCATCGATAACCTGTCACATGTTATTACTGTCAGCGGGATTCACCTGGATCCTAGAAGCCCAGCCTGGACGGCACTGAGCTCCAAGGCAGTTCCACAGTATCAAACCTCTAACACGACTGAAATCTTTATTACCAATCCTCTGGAAATACTTCCACCCAGAATTAGAAAGTGACTACACCTCTCTGAGAACTGAGCAATGATTTTCTAAAACTCTAAACTGGAAACTGAACGTATCAAGTCAGAGTTATACCCACAGAGAGTTCTGGGACCCTCTTATCACACCCTGCTTTATGTTCCCTTTTCCAGCTCCATGTTTGAGGATCCTGCTTTGGCAAGAGTCGACTCAATGGCCTCATGTAATGAGTTTGTCAGCCCTGAGCTTCGTTCCGTACTGGGATTGATTGCATTGGCCTGAGATGCTACGTTCAAGGCCACGGAAGAAATGCCAAGTCAGAAGCCAAATTCAACAGAAAAAGCAAAGCTGATCGAAAGCTTGTTCGTCGTACCCTCTCAGCCCGAGTTTGCTCAGTTCAACTCTGCTGTCCTCACTGGTGTTGCGAGGACAGAGGGCATTTTTGAGGTCAAGCTTTCAATCAACAAACAAGAGGGGTGATGGGAGGTCTGGGACTGTGGTTAAGATGAGCAGGGGAGCAGACAAACTAAATTTCTGAATTATAAAAATACGTTTTGGAAAACCCTCTCCCTGCACTCTGGCAGGCTTCATAACATCTGGATAAAAGATGTGGGAAAGTTTTCCTTTTTTACTGTCTTATCTGCCCTGCGCCTCCTTGTTAAACATCTGAACCTTCTAGGCCAACAGGGTCACTTGCTGTTTTTCCAAAACACATACTCTGGCTTCCAGGTCTTCACTCACACTGCTCGCCGCATTCTGGAAGCCTCTGTGCTCTCTGCACCCTGGCCCCTTCCCTGTCACATTGCTGCCTGCCTGCATCCTGCTGCGCAAACACCACGTCCTCCCCAGAGTGCTCTGGCCCCTCCCGCCCGCCCAGGGTTCATCTCTCCCCCCTGAGCTCCCCAGTCCCCAAAAGTTCCAAGGTCCCCATCTATGGGATGGACATTATCTGTACCAGACAGAGGGACTCGGGGAAGTTGAAATGAAATAGCTCATGAAAAGCGCCCATGAAGGGCAGTGCGCGGAGGAAGTGGAGGTTGTCAGCATTGTCCCTGTCACCTGAATGCAGCTACCACCGACTTCCTTGTTAAGGACCCAAGCACAAAATGTGCTTCGCTTTCCCTACTAGAGTGTAAACGCCTTGACAGGCACGATCCGTTCCCATCCTCCTCCAGACTGTCCCCACTACCTTGGATCTGGCTGGTGCTCGGTAAGCAGTTGATTAACGTGGCCAGCGTGGCATTTCTCAGGCTCACTTGGCCCGCGTTTCTTGAGCTTCTCCTCCCAATTTGGCGTGCAGCTCCAAATATACGGCCCAAGTTGCAAAACCATTTAGGCCTTTTTAAAAACAAGCAAGACAACCACAAAGTCTGTTTATATGACAAGCCAGCAAAACACAGAACACCTGCCGTCCCGTGGCTTGGGACTTGGCAGCTACAAGAAGAGGGGTCCAATATCCATCCACAATTGCTCCCTGGGGCCTGGAGCTTCAAGTTCGCACCACTGCTATCATCCTGGCAGGGGTGGGCACAGGCTCGGAGGGCGGGGTCTGATCTTGGTGCCCACTGCCAGCCCACTTCTTCATGGGGGCAACAGAGCCATAAAGGAGCAGGATGCTCTTTCCAAATTCTATAACTTCCTCCCACCTATTAGTCACCAAGGAGAGTGTTGTGACTAATACTTACTTGTCACCCTGGGATTTGGGTCACAATCTTCCCCTGCACTAGGGAGTCCCACTTTGACAAAAGCAAATGTGACCAGTGCATCCAACACAAGTGTGCAAAAACATAGCAATAATTAGAATTAATACTGTATGTGCCAGGCACAGTGCAAAGTCCCTTACAGAGACTCTCATTAAATCCTCACAACCATCCAATGAGTTGAATATTCTTTCCAGTCCTACTACAGCAGTGTTTTTCAACCAGAGGTGATTTTGCCCCCTGCAGAACACATGTGACAATGTCTGGAGACATTTTTGATTGTCATGACAGGCAGGAGAGGAGGGAGGGGTGCTACTGGTATCTACTAGGCATCCTACAATGCACAGGACAGGTCCACAACAAAAATGATCCCACCTAAAAAGTCAGTAGTGACCAGGCTAAGAAATCTCGTTGTAGGGGAAGACATTCAGGTATAGAAGTTAAACCACCTGCCCAGGGTCATACAGCTGCAGGGAGAGGGAGCCAGGAGCTACTCTCTCAGTGTTAGCTCTGCACCCTAAACCGGCAACAGCTCTGACATCCCCGGAGCACTGAGTATGCACCAAGCACGACTGCCTGGACCCTTGTTTGATGGTGGAGAAATGGAGACTTAGAGCGACTTGCTTCAAGAGACTCGCAATTTGGGAACCAACTCAGACCTCAAAGTCGAAGCATTTCTGCACCGACTATGCTGATTCCTTCTCTCCCTGCGCTGCTGGCACGGAGGTTTCACCAGCGGTCGGACACAGCAGTGGACTCTGAGGACATCAAAGTCCCCTTCATAAGGGCTTTTCTGCCAACTCCAGAGCAAGTGTTCCCAAGAGCAGTGGCTCCCAGGGGGTGCTTTCCTCCTGTGTCCCCCTTCCCGGAGTTGGCTCACCCCTCCAGTACATGACCACAGTGGAGTCTGCAGGTTTTCCATTCAGCCGGGCGTATTGATCCCGCAGCAGCTGACACTTGTAAGGCCCTCCCTGGGCAGCAGAGCTCCCTGCCCCCCACTCTGGGAGCAGTAATAATGGCCCCTTAAAATCAATGGCGCTTACAGGGCACACTCTGGGACAGCCAGCAAGCAACATTTAAAGAGCAACACAGCATCCTTTGGAGGAAGATCCACTCCTGGGCCTCGATACCTGGATCTTGGTGCCCGGTCTTCACTGTGGTTTTGAAGTTTCCCTGGCCTACTGGATGTCAAGTGCCTGGACACAGCCAGCCATTAACAAACCAGACCTGTAATAAGTACTGCTGTGGCTACAAGTTTGACCCTC
>PVKM010019206.1:0-24400 GCA_004027735.1 Carollia perspicillata | reverse complement strand
ATTGAAATAGAAAACAGGCTGACAGTATCCAGAGGGGAGGGAATTTCAGGGGAAAAAGGGAAGGGATTATAGAAAGAAGTATAAAGGACCCATGGACAAAAACTAAGGGGGCTGGAAATGGGAGGGAGGTGGGGAGCACTGGGGTGGTGGACTGGGACAGGAGTAAAAGACAGAAAGCTACTTAAATAACAATTAAATTTTTAAAAAAAGAGGAAAAAAGTGGGCGAAGGACTTGGACAGGCATTTCTCCAAGCAGGACATACAGAGGATTCAGAGACACATGAAAAGATGCTCAATATTGCTAGGCATCAGAGAAATGCAAATTAAAACCACAATGGGATACCACTTTACACCAGTCAGAATGACCATCATAAACAAAGCAACAAACAACAAGTGTTGGAGAGGTTGTGGAGAAAAGGGAACTCTAGTTCACTGTTGGTGGGATTGCAGACTGGTACAACCACTATGGAAAACAGTATGGAATTTTCTAAGAAAAGTAAAAATGGAACTGCATTTGGCCCAGCAATTCCACTGCTAGGCTCATATCTCAAGAACCCTGAAACACCAAACCAAAAGAACCTATGCACCCCAATGTTCATAGCAGCACAATTTACAATAGCCAAGTGTTGGAAGCCACCTTGATGCCCATCAGTAAATGCATGGATCAAAAAACTATGGTACATATACACAATGGAATTCTATGCAGCAGAAAGAAAGAAGGAGCTCCTACGCTATGCAACAGCATGGATGGAACTTGAAAGCATTATGCTAAGTGAAATAAGCCAGGTGGTAAAAGACAAATACCATATGTTCTCACCTTTAACAGGAACCTAAGTAATAAAACAAACAAGCAAGCAAAATATAACCAAAGACATTGAAAGAGAAAACAGGCTGACAGTAACCAGCATGGAGAGGGGAGGGAATTTCAGGGGAAAAAGGGAAGGGATTACAGGAACAAGTATAAAGGACACATGGACAAAATCTAAGGGGGGTGGAAATGGGAAGGAGGTGAGGAGCACTGCGGGGTGGACTGGGACGGGAGTAAAAGACAGAAAACTGTACTTGAATAACAATGAGAATAAAATTTTAAAAAATCAAAAAATAATAAAATGTTCATTGTGAAGAATATAATCAAGTGTGGAAAATATTGGTAAAAAGTGCTAAATGAAAAAAAAAAAAAAACAACTGGCCATGCCACTCACTGGATGTTATCTGTGTGGAAAGGATTGGTAATAGGATAAGATTCAAGGACTAAATTTTGTCAGAAAGGTTATGTGACTTGAGATGGGAGTTGGGGGACATTTCCAGTAGGAAGGGAAGAATGTTTTCAGTGGTGAGGTCTACAGCTTACTTTCGTGAAACCAGGCTGTCCATTTTTGTATTGATTACCTATAAAAGCCAACTTTGCAAAAAGTGTTTGGTGTACACGCCCCAAGGTTGGTGGATAAGCGCTTTAGTCCCAGAGAGAACAATCCCCTGATCCTCTCACCACACTCCTGCTCCTACCACTCCCCCTTCCAGCCCCCAGCCAGCCCTTTGCTTGGCCCTAAGCTCCTCTTACCGGGTTTCCCGAGAATTGCCCCTGCTTCTTTAAAGGATGGAGGGCGGCGCACGCATGTAAGGCTGGCGCGAGCAACCAGTGGAGTCACATTTGCCTAGGGTGGCTCCGTTGCATGCTCAGTTCAGCTCAAAGGGAGGAATGATTTTCACTTGCACATTGGTTACACTAATAACCTTTTTCGCCAGTTAAATCACTGCGTGTTGTGTGCAACAGGAGCATTCGGCTTCCATTCACCACCCCTCCTGGAAAGCTGAGACCTAGCGGTGAACTTGGCTGGCACCCAGTGCACGGAGGCAGGATTCTGGGGGTGGGGCCAGGAAAGGGGGTTTTGGGGGTTAGGTGGGGGTGGCGACTTTTTCATAGTCCATGTCCATTTGAATTTGTAGGCCCCTTTCCAATAATGCCTCTAACGTTTTAAACCATTAATCTGTTTCTGAAATGATTTGTATTGAGTCTATAGGGGTGACACCGGTTAATAAAATTATGTAGGTTTCAGGTGTACAATTCTATAATACGTCATCTGTATACTGTATTGCATGGTTTTAAAAATTGATTTTCTTCCTGAATACTTCTTAGTTAATATGAACTTGTGAACCCTGACACCCCCCTAAGGCACTCACTAGCTTTGCTGGTCTCACTAACACCTGGCTCACCCTTTCTTCTCTGATGAATTGTTCTTGCTTTTTATAGAAAGGATTTTCATGATATTAGACCACTAGATTTATGAGATATTTCCTGAACTTCTGGGTTAGTGAATGGAAATTTTGCACTGGAAAAAATTGTCATAAATGGACAATTATTTCTCACTTCACCTCACTGGGAGCGACTTGGTGGCTGGCAGGGATCTTTTAATGTCCAAAAGAAGCACAAAATGATATGGGCTGATTGACATTTTCAAGCTAAAGATCTTGTATGTGTGCACATGTGTGCTGTGTGTGTGAGTATACATACATATGTATGGAGAGAGAGAGCGAGTGCACGCCAATCATGCAGAGCACAGTGCATGAATTGGATGGACCATTTGAGTGTTCTGCTGCATGGCCAGGACCCTAGGGGCAAGAGGCTATTTTAGGGTTTTTTTTAACCATCTGAGGTAATTTTGTCTTATTTTATTTTTAAATTACTTTTCAATTACAGTTTACATTCAACACCATTCTGTATTAGTCTCAATGCACAGCATAGTGACTGGACAATCAAGCACCTCAAAGACGGTTCCCCACCAATAGCTCAAGCACCCACCTGGCCCCACACACAGCCACTACAACATTTATTGACTATATTCTCCATGCTATAATTCGCATCTCTGTGACTATTCTGTAACTACCAATTTTTATTTCTTAATCCTTTCACTTTTTTCACTCAGTCTTCCAATCCACCCCCACCCCGTCAACCGTCAGTCTGTTTTCTGTATCTACAAGTCTGTTTCTCTTTTGTTTGTTTTTGTTGTTTAGATTCCTCATATAAGTGAAATAATATGGTATTTTTATTTTTCTGTCTGTCTGATTTATTTCACTTGGCATAATACTCTCTAGGTCCATCCATGCTATTTCAAAGTAAGATTTTCTTCTTTTTTTATGGCTAGGTAGTATTGCATCATGTATATGCGCCACAGCTTCTTTATCCACTTGTCTGTTGATGGACACTTGGACTGCTTCAGTTACGTGGCTATTGTAAGTAATGCTGCGGTGAATGTGGGGGTGCATATATTCTTTTGAATTAGTGTTTGGGTTTCTTTGGCTATATTCCCAGAAGTGGAATCTCTGAGTCATAAGGCAATTCCATTTTTTATTTTTTGAGGAACCTCCACACTGTTTTTCATAGTGGTTGTACCAGTCTGCATTCCCACCAGCAGTATACAAGGGTCTCCTTTTCTTCACATCCTTGCCAACTCTTGTGTCTTGATTTATTGATGATAGTCATTCCGACAGGTATGAGGTGGTATCTCATTGTGGTTTTAATGTGCATTTTCCTGATGATTACTGATGTTGAGCAACTTTTCTCACACACACACACACACACACACGTGTGTGTGTGGAGAGAGAGAGACAGAGACAGAGAGACAGAAGGAGAGACAGAGACAGACAGAGACACAGAGAGAAAGACAGAGAGAGGCAGACAGACATCCATCCTCACCCGGGGGTATGTTTATTGATTTTAGAGAAAGAAGAAGGGAGTGAGAGAAAAACATCAATGTGAGAGAGGAACGTCAATTACTTGTCGCCCATATGTGCCCTGACTGGGGATTGAACCCGCAAATTTCTTGGTGTATGGGGCAATGTTCCAACCAACTGAGCCACTTGGCCATGGTGAGAAGCATCTATATTTGACAAAGGAGACAAAAACACAATGGGGTAAAGACAGTTTATTCAATAAATGGTGCTGGAAAAATTGAACAGATACATGGAAAAAATTAAAGTAGACAACTTCTTATACCACATACAAGAATAAAC
Organism: Carollia perspicillata; assembly: GCA_004027735.1. NCBI lineage: Eukaryota > Metazoa > Chordata > Mammalia > Chiroptera > Phyllostomidae > Carollia > Carollia perspicillata. The sequence goes on along the minus strand of PVKM010019206.1, from coordinate 20,389 downwards.
TAAAAATCAATTGAAGACTTAAATATAATACTAAAAACCATAAAACTTTCAGGAGAAAACACAGGCAGTAAAATTCTGACCTTTCTCTTAGCAATATTTTTTTCTGATATATCTCCTTGGGCACAGGAGACAAAAGAAAAATACACAAATGGGACTGTATTAAACTAAAAAGTTTTTGCACAGCAGAGGAAGCCATGAACAAAATGAAAAAACAATCCACTGAATGGGAGAAGATATTCACCAATGGTACATCAGATAAGGAGTTAATATCCAAAATTAAGGAAGGACTCAGACAACACCTGAATAACACACAATCCAATGAAAAAGTGGGAAGGCCCTGGCCAATGTGGCTCAGTTGCTTGGAGCATTGCCCTGTCACCGAAAAGGGTTCAATTCCCAATCAGGGCATGTGCCTGGGTTGTGGGTTTGATCTCCAGTCAGGGTGCAGGCACGTGGATCTGGGCACGCCTGAGAGGCAGCCAGTCAATGCTTCTCTCTGGCAATGATGTCTCTCTCTCTCCCTTCCTCTCTTCCTTCCTCTCTTTCTGAAAGCAATGAAAAAAAAATGTCCTCAGGTGAGGATTTAAAAAATTTAGAAGTGGATAGAAGACCTGAATAGACACTTTCTCCATTTGAGGTAACTTTTGTATATAGCATATGTCAACGAAAGTTTGCTGCCCCTAATCTAATGTCAACGGCAGTCCTCAGTCTAGGGTGTGGAAAAAGGAGAGATTTTATTCAGGTGAACAATTTGCAAACTGAGGAAACCTAGCCTAAGGGGGTAAAGAGGAGGTGTACTGTCCTCACCACCCCCACCCCCAACACACACAGAGGGGAGGCCTGCTATATAAAGTGCCTGCCATGGTCCTTGATAGGTCCATTTTTATGCACACAAAGAACCAAAATTTATACACTTGTATTGGTCCAAATAACACTGTCCTGCTTGATCCAAATAGCAATGTCCTGATTGGTTGGAATGAGGTGTCCTGACTGGTCATTATGAAGCTGCTCTGATTGGTTGGTAAAGATGCAAATGAGCATATAAACTGCAGAGCAGATCCCAGTCCATTGTTCATCATGCAATGCCAGGAACTACTTTATAAGGGTTGGCTCAGCATTCAGGAGGCTGGTAGCTCCTTCTGTCGCTTTTCCCCAAAATAATGCAGTGCATGAGAGGCCTCTGCCAGAAATACCTGCTAGACTCTTGATTTTTTGGTCTAATTAACCACAGAGAGTCCTTCTAGCAGGTATATTCCTTATTAGAGTCAACAGGTGTAAAGTTAGGATCTACCTTCATTGTTTTGCATGTGGATATAGAGTTTTCCTAGCACCATTTCTTGAAGAGACTGTCCTTTCCCCATTGCATGGTCCTGGCACTCTTATTGAAAACCATTTGACTATATATACAATCCATGAACTACTTTGCAACTATTGTCAGATAAACTACACTGATAAACTGAAAAAACAAACAAACACTAAAAGAAGCACAACTTCAAAATATCAAGTTCAAAGGAGGAGAGTTGGCCACATTCATGCCCTGATCTTGCCTTGCTTTTTGTAGTATGACACTTCCAGATTTCAGTGATATTGTGTGTTCACAGATTGCTTATCATTCACCCAGAGAAAGGGAGATCACTTTCTCTTTTAAAAAGAACACCTCAGAACAGAGAAAAGGGAATCCATTATTGAGGTAGAAGAACAAATGAAAAAAAATCCCAGGTTGATACCTATTGATTTTATCTGCTTACTTTCTATCCAGAAATATTGCATGATGATATATGAAAGTAAATCCTTAGTACGTCAAAGTGACCAACAAATGTGGTTATTCTTCTTAATGGAACTTTCTGATAAATTGAAATTTAACAAGAAACTTGTGTTTCGTGTATTTCCACCTTTTCTGTTGAAATAATTGTGGAAGTATTCATTAGTACATTTTTCTCTCAAAGAGTCCAGCAAACTGAATTCAATGTTTGATGCAATGATTATGTATAGAGCAAGATGGCAAAGACTTTGGTTTGAATTCCAACACAGCCACTTTATCAGCCCTCTCATTTTGGGTAGGTTATTTAACTTCTTTGTGTCTTAGTTTCCTCATCTTCAAAATGTTGATTAATTGTAATTCCTGCATATTGCTCAGTACAGTATTTGGTACATCAGAAAATTTTAGCTATTACCACTATCACTGTTTATTATTTGTTGTTCAATGTAAAGCAGCATCTCAGTGCAAGGTGTAACAGGGGAACAAGGAAACAGGAGACAACTGGAAATTGCAGGTGCTTTCTGTGCAGGTAAGGGATATAAGAATTACATCAATGAAATAAAGTTTCAGTGGGATGCTGTAAGTTATGGAGGTTCTTGTCAAATGAGTGGCCCGTATCTCAAGCCTATAGCGATTCGGGGGTGGGGGCCGGGGGGGCACACAACAGCTAGGTAGGCGGGATTGAGAAAGGGTCGAGAGGTGAAAGGAGTAGGAAAAGGCAAGATAGAAGCAGGCAAGCCCTGAATGATTCAGCTAGATGAACAAGAGGCACAGGAATAGCATATGCAAAGATGTAGGGTCAGGAATGAGCATAGCATGTTCTGGGGATCCACTGTGAGGCTGTAGTGTCTCACATTCATCATTCTGGAGATCAAATTATTGCTACAGCAGTAGCTGGAAAAGATGTAGGTGATTAGACTGAATGTGTGCTGATCCCTGGGACTTCCTCTAAATGGTTATACAAAGAGGGAAAAGGGCTTTTCTGGCAGTTTGCTTTTTTTCCTGCAGCAAATACATAATCCTGATAAATGGAAGTTCCCTGAAAATGTGACTTTTTATTTGAGATATTGGTGTATACTATTATAAGGCTTATCAGTTATGTGGGAGACTGAAATACGCTTGTGCAGATGTCCCTGAATATTGGGGGTGGGGGCGGTATTAATGGGGCTATTTAAAATACCATTTCATCCACTCTTCCTCTTCTCAAAAGCGACCAGAGGTGACCTCTGAAGGTGGTTCACTATTCACTTCACCCAGAAAACCCCACAAAATCATGCAAGTTAAGAGGATCAAATCTTCGTGTTCACTTTAAGAACACTTGTGAAAGTTCTCAGACCATCAAAGGTATGCATATTCAAAAAGCAACCAAGTATCTGAAAGATGTCACTTTAAAGAAGCAATGTGTCCCATTCCATCGATGCAATGGTGGAGTTGGTAGGTGTGCCCAGGCCAAACAGTGGGGCTGGACACAGGGTCAGTGGCCCAAAAAGAGTGCTGATTTCTTTCTGCACTTGCTTAAAAATGCAGAGAGTAATGCTGAACTTAAGGGTTTAGGTGTAGATACTCTGGTCATTGAGCACACCCAAGTGAACAAAGCTCCCAAGATGTGGCGTAGAACTAACAGAGCTATGCGCGGATTAACCCACACATGAGCCCTCCGTGCCACACTGAGATGATCCTTACTGAAAAACAGCAAATTGTTCCTAAACCAGAAGAGGAAGTTGCACAGAAGAAAAAGATATCTCAGAAGACACTGAAGAAACAAAAGCTTATGGCCCGGGAGTAAATTCAGCATAAAATAAATACTAATAAAAGAACATAAATAAATAAAATACCATTTGACTCCCCCTCTCCACCTCTTGCTACTAAGGCACCCACCTGGGGGCTCTTTGTCAGCCCTGGGATCCTGCCCCATCTCCAGCCAAGACCTCACCAAGATGCCATCTCAAATGGAACACACCATGGAAACCATGATGTTCATGTTTCACAAGTTTGCTGGGGATAAAGGCTACTTAACAAAGGAGGACCTGAGAGTGCTCATGGAAAAGAAGTTTCCTGAACTTTTGGAAAATCAAAAAGACCCCTTTGCAGTGGACAAAATAATGAAGGACCTAGATCAGTGCCGAGACAGCAGAGTGGGCTTCCAGAGCATCTTTTTGCTAATTGTTGGACTCACCATCACATGCAATGCCTATTTTGTAGTACACGTGGAGCAGAAGGGAAAGAAGCAGGCAGCACCGAGTTGTTACTCCTGCTCTGATAAGAGTTCTCTCAAAGGGTGTTTAAGGAACCTCTGCCCCACAGCTTGTCACCTATATAAAAATTTCATGAGCGGATTGGGACCCTTAGAAAATGTACAGAATCGCACTCCCATTTGACAAGAGAGAGAAAAGCCAATTAAAACCAGATAAGCTTTTGATTTTTATGCTGCTTGCATCCTTGCGCCCTCCATAATCAAATTCCTTTTTTAAAAAAATCTTAATTATCCCCATGGACAGGGGCTTTCTCATTCTTCCCAAAGGAGGAAATGATAAAGAGTAGGGTGAGGTGAACGGTCCTTGATTTCTGCCCTTGGCTTTGCTTGTCACACTTGAATAGAAGCCTCATAACTTCTGGAGATGGCTACCTCATCTCTTCATGTTTCACATGTTTACTAGGATCACAGCTGGTAACCAGCCTCCTTACTTACTGTTTCAAATGAATGGATTGATCATTCCCTTAAACAAAGTCATGAGGAGAGTTGAGAGGCTATAGAATATGTTCATCTAATGAAAAAACAGGTTTTCCCATGGAGATGCCTGAAATTTAAGCCTTTGTGTTAAATAAATAGCCGAAGAACCAATTTAGCACCCTGCAATATTTCTCTGTGTGACTCCCTGTTGGAGTCGAGGTTTTGACATTGTGGTGGGCCCAGGAAATTCACTGGACATCCTTAGAAACCCCTTCTAGTTAAAATGAAGAAATAGAGCCATCCTGGGTGGTGTTTTCAGGGGCTGGGGCTGGAGACCTGTGCCAGGGACAATCATACAGTAGGACCTTCCTACCCCCATCCTGACTTTTCCTCTTTCCTCATGAATATTTCAATCCTGCTGAGACCCCTTAAGGTGATCAGCTGAGTTAAAGTAGCTTATGAGAGGAAAAGAAAGAGCAGCCTCATTACCTTACCTTGCAATGGGGACTATAAAAGAAGACGTTAGAGACTTACTGGAATATACACCTGACTACTGTTTTTCCTTTCTTCTTTTTTGTAAAGCTCAGCTAGCCAGGGCCACCTCCTGCTGCCCCCACGGGCTACCTCCCAGAGACACCATCCAGTTGTCAGCACCCACACACTACCCAGCTCAGTAACTACTCCCTCTCCTCACTCCTCCACACCGCTCACTCAGTAACAGCTCAGGCCCCAGCACAGACTTAAATTTCTTTCTCTCCTGAGCTGCCATATTGTTCTTTCCCACTCCTGATTTGCAAACGTGTTTTGGTTCCTCTCTTTGTCTCCCTTGTTCAAGAGGGAACTAGTTAGAGACTATTCCTTTGTCTCTAACCTGTCTTTTGTTTTTTCCCTAAAGCAAGATTTTTGGACCAAGTATAGAAAATCATGTTCCAACTCTAGTTCTCATAGAGGCCCTAGTTTTGCCTGGGGGCTGTGCATCAGAAGGCTCTAGGTGTTATCAATTATGCTTCCCATGCCCGTGGTGCCACTCTTCAATCATTCATGCCCCCTTGTTCGTGAAGCACAACAGAGTGTGCTTTCAGGAGGAGTCTTTGGTATCCCTAGAGTCTAAAAATATTTGCATGTAAATGTTGGGAATCCAGAGAGTCTCCTTCAAATGTACACTTCGCATAGGGAGACATACAGATCACTGGGGTACATTTGAAAAATTAAATTTAAACTACTGTAGTTTGGGTCCCTGTCCCACAGTGTTTCAGTGGCATGTGAGAAGGAGAGTATGATATTGATCAAGGCAAAACATAAGCGACCACATTTCAAAATGAGTACTAATTGCATGACAGTTTCCAAACTGTTAGCCTACTTTACAAAAAGGTTAATTCAACACAAGCCCAGGGCTGGCTGCTGCTTATGTATCGTGCTGCCAGTTGGCAGACACAGCTTCGCAAAAGGAATTGAGGGAGACAAGGGTTACTGCAGTGGAAGCACATTCGGCCTTTTGTGAAGAGGGTACAAACTGCAGCACTCGCTCAAGCGTCTGCTGTTCAGCGGTCACCAGTGGATACTAGGATGCTGTATGCCTTCAGGAGAAGCTGCCTAGAGCTAACTTCCTAGAGGTGAAATGGCCCAGTGCTGAGGCTTGGGCAAGAGCGCTTGGTTTGAAGTCCTTTGTAGGAAAGAGTTCTGGGCAAATGGAGGTGATAAGCACTGAGAAGCTGAACCTGGGCTGGTGTATGCTGTCCCTAGCTGGGAAATCCTGGGCCCAAGGGAGGGCATCACCACACAGAGGCTGGCCTTCTCTGGAAGGAAATCTGCACACTACCTCCAGCAGGCTGCTCCCTGATGTGGGCGGCCAGTGCAAAATGAAGGGAGTGAACTGGGTGATCGTAAAAGCCTCCTCCAGTTCAGAGAGAACATCAGGGTCTCTTACTCTAAGCTGTGTATCCCCCAGAAGGAGAAAGACACTTTTCTTGGAAGAGTGGCATGAAAGGGTGGGACTGCTTCCCTGTCATCACCATCCTTTTACTGCAGGACTCATAAATGTTTTTCTCATGTGTCAAATAAAGGTGATCTTGTGTGAAAGTTCCTTGAAGGAAAATTTGAACATGTCTGCTAAGAAAAGGAGTGAGGCAAGAGTTCATTCTCTTTGGGACATGCTACTGCCTTGACTGAGGAGCATTAGGAAGACCTCGAATGAGTCCCCAAATAAAAACCATCTCATGCAGTATTCTTAGGAAGAAGGGTATGGTGACAAGGGTTATGTTTTCATTTGCCTCTAGGGAGTTGTCCACCCAAGACAGGAGAACCCCAACCAGGCACCACTTTATACTACATCCCCACCTCCATCAACCTCCTGATGGGCCTCCTGATGGGCCTCCATCATCAGGAGGCCCTGGACTGCAGGATTCAAATTGGATTCAAGACCAAGTTGGATTTACCAATCAAGAAATTCAGGAAAGCACTCTACTATTTTGCACTGTTGTTTTACTTCCAGGTTTCAGCAATTCCTAGATTCATACCAGCACCAAATGACTGGGTGGGAAAACAGTTTGTCCATTTCCAGAGTATGTCCAGCCCAGAGTATAACACTCCATGATCAGAATTCAGGCAAATGTCTTATTCTTCTTTTGAAAATAACTCAGATTGAACTCCATTCTTCTATTTTTATACATTTTCAGGAACTCTTTGTTTAAAAAGTGACTTTTCACACTTATTTCAAGGGAGGTCCTTGTACTCTCAGCTAAAGAATCATTTCTAGTCCCCTCCATCCTTCCCCCTAAGTATTTGTAGTCCAAATAATCACTGCAATTTTGATTCTCAAGCACTTCTAGGTTAGATCACCAAAGTGCTGATTAGACTTGTTTGAAACAAGATCCAGGTTAAATCAAACAAGTTTTATTTCCCCCCAAAGACGTCATAGCCTCTCTGCTTAATTTGACTGCAAAAGTTACTATTGTGAAAGCTCCCTGTCATGTGTTCTTCAGTGCGGAACAACTTTAGAAAGAGCACATCCAGGTTATTACTGTGAAATGCTGAAGTTCCTGCACTCCTCCTGAGAGTGGTTTTTTTTTTTTTTTTTTTGGCTAATAGCCAGTTTCTAACAAATTTTAATAAATCAAAATAATTTCCTTAAATTAGAATAATTAATTCCTGATCCATGCCTTAGGGATATTTGAAATGCACTTTAAGAGGAATGTTCTGTCCTGGCTGGTGTGCCTTAGTGGATTGAGTGCAGGCCTGTGAAGCAAGGGGTTGCCAGTTCGATTCCCAGTTGGGCACATGCCTGGGTTGTTGGCCAGGTCCCCTGTAGGGGGCGCACATGAGAGGCAACCTAACGTTGATGTTTCTCTCCCTCTCTTTCTCCCTCTCTTCCCCTCTAAAAATAAGTAAATAAAATCTTTTAAAAATGAAAAAAGAGGACTGTTCTCTGTGGCATTATTTTAAAAGATCTCTCCCTTTTAAAACTTAGGCTAAGGGGAAACTTATATGCAGAAATGTTTTGCATGTTTCCTACACCCCCATTCTACCACCCTTTCGTAAATCATCTGATACCTGTAAGACGTAGGTATGATTTTAAAAATAGTAGGTATGTCTCATTAAGACCCCACCCACTTATGGGAAAGAGTATTCACTTCTTTGCTCCTTCCAGGCAGCCAGAGATGGAAAAAAAAGTTCTGTTTGTGTGTGTCAAACCGGTTATGAGAGTTAATTGCAGGACTTGTGTGCTAGGTAGTGTTTGATTTTGCATCTCAGGGTGGCAAGGCTGGATGGGATCCTGGGGCTTTTATTTGTATAGACTCTGTAGTTCCAAGAGCATTGAGGAATTTGATGTTTAACAAGAAGTGAAGGCGTCAACAATGAGAAATAAGAATGTCTGGGTTTTAAAACCACAAGGTGGGGATGGCAATGCATACTCAGGTGCCTTCCTGGATGTTCCTCACTCCCAATAGGGATTGGGGCTCTGGGATAGCAATAACCTCCTCACTGCAGAAGTTACACATTAGCTACAACTGCTTTGCTGACATTTGGCATCCATATGTGTGAAGTGAGAAAAGGAATGAAAAATTATTGGACAACACTGCAAAAAATACATGCTTTCCCAAGAAAATAGACTTTTCCTTCAAACTAGGAACATATAGCTCCTGTGTAGCTTGTCTTTGCTACCTCCCCTCTCCCTAACCCACCTCCTGGGAGAGAAAATTCTGGTATCACCGTGATACCCTTACCCGAACTCATTGCAGTCATTTCCTAGCATGACTATATTCATAAAATTGCTGTATGTTGCTACAGATTGATCAAAAGCCAAAGTTCTACTGAAGATAATCTTTTAAAATAATGGTCCTGGCCTCCTCCCCACTCCTCCCATTATTGTTTTTCTTGCTTTCTCTCCTGGCAGTTTCACATGAAGACAACATGAACAAAGCAAAAGTCTGCTGCTGTTCAATGATTGCTTATTCTGGAACATTTTTCAGGGGGCCGTCTCTTGGATGTTGAAGGTGACAAATACACTTGAAGGTGTGACTATCCACCTTTGAACTGGGGATGCTACAACAATAAGCTCTGTTGGCCTGAGGGTAGAAAAATAAAGAGCCTTTTTCTGATCTTCATGTAGCCCCCACTTGTGTCTCTGAACCAGAATGGTTCCTATTCCCCTACCACCTCCACAATGTTGAGGGCAGTGAACAGAATTTGAAGAGTATGAATGGATGTTTGACTGCCACTTTCCCTTAAATCCCCATGTGTAGCCTTCTTAGGAAGTTTCCATTTAGAGTCTATTGCTGTTGAATACTTGGCATGAATGGAACATGGCCCTGCAGGAAATACAGTTTTCTCACTGGAGACTCACCCTTCCCCATCTTGCACATATACGTGCTCCCAGTGGGGCAGGATGGGAATGAGGATGGCGGGGGAGGAGGTGTGGAAGGAGAATGTGTGGTCAGTGTAAACCTGCCCTGGGCACTTGGAGAACTCTGTGATGTGCATGACCTATATTGATGGTGACTCGGGGCTATGTATGACATGAAAGGAGGCCTCTGACATTCTGCCTGAGTGGCATTTCCTTAGCCATTCCCATGCATACTATACTTATCTCACTTGGCACTCACAATCAATATATCATTAATTTGCATCTGTATTGAAAATGCAACATGCCCTACAATAACAACAGGCACTGAAGTTTTCATTCATTACACTCATTTAACAAATTATTTTGGATGTTGTGCTATGCACATTTTATATCTGGTACAAAAACACTTTGCAAAAATTGTCTTGAAGGCCATACTTCAGTAAGTGGGACCTGCAAAATGACCACTGATGACAGGGGCCCATGCCACACCTACTAGAGCAAGAGCAATGGGAGGCCTGGGTGGCAGGGGTGGCACAGGCATCCTGTGTGGCCCACGTGGTGGGGGTCGCCCAGGTAGCATGACTGGACATAGCACCAGAGGAACACATCTCAATGCAGGCTCTAGAACAGGGATGGCTGCACTGGGCCCATCACAGGCTATCCCCACAGTTGGGGCCACGGCGACAGGGGCCATATTTCTCAACATCAGTTCCCTCTGTTCTCTTCTCCACTTGGCCCTTCGATTCTGAAACCAAACCTTGAATCAGGGGGAAAAAGGGGATTGGTTTAGTATATTGAACAATTAACGTCATAATAGAAAACACACAATATGCAACTCTGCCATTGAGATTTCACACTGCAACAGGAGGAGCTATTTATTTATTGCTAAAAGACCTTAGGAAAGTATACAGCACACCTTCTCCTTCAGCTAATGCTTAATGAGCCATGCCTCATCCAAATCTTGACACACTGCTTTGTCTCTCTTCTCCCATTTTCAGTATTCCTTAATGGTTTTTGCCAGGTCTTGGATGCGGATCTAACTTGGATGGTGAAATGCACCAGGATCCTGTTGTTAATACTCTGGTAATAGGGTGAAGAAACATTGGACCATCAGCTGTCCAGCTGCCTCCACACCCTTCTCACCAGAGATACTATCACCCTGGTTGGGGGGGGGGCATGAAGCTCAACATGGTTATAGAGGTGGACTTGATTAAAGGTATACTGAGGGGAACAACCCCCTATTCAAAAAGCCCATCTTCAGTCTAAAGTAACTAACCCCTAAGAGCACATTGCACTTTTAGACAGTTTTCCTTCAATGATGTTTAAGGGATCATTCTTTCTTTGAAGCCTCATAAGAATTAAATAGGTGGTATGCAAGAGAGGTTCGATCATGGGGTCCTAGGCACTTTGTGGCTTGTCTTGCTGGGACTTGATAGTTGCTGAAGCCCTGGACACTGCCTTGATATTTTAGCTGTAGTGTTAAGGAAGAGTTTAGCCTCACTGAATCCAAATTCACCAAACTCAAAAATCCCTTTCCCCAAATAAGAGATTGGACACCCCATTGTCACCACCTTCAGTTTTGTATACTGCAATCTGCCCTACCCCCCAAACCCTTCTAGGCTCAGGCCAAGGTCAGCGCATTTGGCTCTAGCTATAGTTTCAGGATCCTTGATGGACAGGAGCTGCTGTAACCCAGAATGGTGTGGTGCCCCAGGCCCTACTGGTTCCATTCCTTAACCATGACACCCCACTCCAATCATAATCAGGAAGGCCTAATCATGCATTTTAGGAAGATATTCAACAACAAGGTGGGATTAGGGGTCACAAGAGGCTGTTCCCTAAGTGCTAGCCAACTATTAAATAAACAGACAAAAAGCTGTCAATTAGACTTTACTGTTCTCTTAGCATACTAGTTGATGGGGTGTGGGGGTGGGCGGTGTTCATATTTAATCCTTTTGGAAGTTCCCAAGCTGCAAAATTTAAGTGAGAAAAAGGACTTCTTCACTCCACATAAAGCCACCTTTTCTATCTTGCATCTTAGGATCCGGGGTCCTTCTGTTACATGAATATATAGGCTGAAGAAGGCCAGTGTGTTAATGCTCACTTTGAAATAATTCAAATGTACCTGGTGTCAAACTTCCCTAAACATAACCAAAGCCCATATCTGGCAGATTTTGATATGGGCCAATATTTAAGTCCATACTCCCAATATTGGTTTCATAAAATGGGCCTACTTTATTTGCAAAAGAGGGGCAGGGAAGTGTCTATTAAGTTTCCTGGGGAAATTCATGTTGCAGAATTTGGAAATACATGAGAACATAGCTTTTTTCCTTATTTGTGTTTTCTGGGTCATTTTCTCTTCAGAAATCCATTGAGAGGACCATGTAAAGAGAAAAGCTACTCAGCAAACCATGTTTTTCTTTTCCTCTGAGTTCACTTGGCCTACTTGAGACTCATCTTCTCTACCTGAGAGCCTGACTGTTAGTTCAGCCTGTGGTACTAGGATGCCAGCACTCAGTGGCCTGATTTGCTGGTCTGCTTTTCTGCACACCACAGACAGATGTGCAGCATGTTTCTATCACTGCACTCATGCATGCACTCTGGGACAAAAACTAAGCTGTCTGAATGTGTGTGTGTGTGTGTGTGTACGTAAATATACATACACACATACACATATACACATACATATGCATATATATCCACACACACATGTATGTATGGGGCAGATACTTTTTGGATGTAACCATGGTTTTCTCTGACATCAAATAGTCACTTTTTGATCCCATGACCTACAAATTACTAATTACTGCCTGAGTAAGGGGAAAATATTTTAAATTAACACAGGTAAAAACCTGGACAGAAGTGAGAGCACCCTTACAACCAATCAAATTCCAGAAAACCCACCTTCTCAAAATAATAGCACCAAAAAGGAAAAAAAAAAGTCTTAGATGTTAAAAATTCCTCAAGAGTATTCTTACTTCTGCATTTGGTATTTTCATAAAGTTGAATTTGTGTGACATCTGTAATGCATATATTTGAATGTATACAATTTTTCTCTACCTTTTCATCCCTTCTTAGTTTCAGTGGAACTTCATTCAAAGTTGTTCTTTCTCAACAAGATAAATGAACACACAAAACTGCAGCAGACTCATAGACTCTGAGAGCAAACTGGGGGGTTGCCAGAGTGGAGGGGTGTTGCCAGAGGGGAGGGGTGTTGGGGGACTGGGTGAAAAAGATGAAGGGACTAAGAAGCACAAATTGGTAGCTAAAGAATAGTCATGGGGAATTAAGTAAAGCATAGGAAATATAGTCATAAATATTGTGATAACTATGTACAGTGCCAACTGGGGTACTAGAAATATTGAGGGGAACACTATGTAAAGTATATGGCTGTCTAACCACTAAGCTGAACACTTGAAACTGACACAAAATAAAATTGAAAGCAAAAAGTGACAAGAACCAAAACAAGAATAACTGGAAGTATATTTCTATAACTAAATGTGAGTATTATAAACCTGGAAAATTAAAAATAATCATAGTGTAACTTTTAAAGATCAGAAAACAAAAGAAGCAATAGGAAAAATGCTTAAATGTTAACACTCTCATCTTTCTTAGCAAGAATTAATTATACTAGCTAAAAACTATAGCACATAGCTTTTTAAAATCTCCAACCACTAAACTGTCTTTCTTTCTCTCTCTCTTCTTTCCTCCCTCCTTCCCCCTTCTTTCTTCTGTTCTTAAAGGAATATTGTGGTATTGTATGTCTTGTGGTAAAGACACATTTATTTAAAATTCAACAATTCTTTCCACTTCACTATAATGTTCTTTGTACCAAATTCAAATAGAAGTAAATTATTAAATTGAGTACTTTTAAATATAAACAACATCTCATTTTTATAAAATATTTATAGCTATCCTCTAACTGTACACATATACATAATACATAATAAAAATGCATGCATGTATACATAAAAGTGCAGTTCTTTCTCTCTTTTTTTTCTATTTTTAAAGATAATTTCCTAAACCTTGCAAACCTTTCCCAGTTAGCACCACAACTACTGTATTTAGGCAATGTTTTCAGGCTAACATTAAAGTCTTCCAAAAAATTAAAATTTAAGGCTGCCCATCTCTACATTGCTTTACAAAACACTTAAAAATGATGGCAGGGAGACTAGGCACTTGGACTTTTAAGCTGCACCCCCTATCTCAGTTTAAACATACATTAGTTACTCATGTACTGTATTCTGTGTGTGAATCACTCCCTCATGCCAATGTCTAAATGTTTATAAATTCACTCATTTTGCCAAGAGCATCTGCCTGGTATTAAATATTTTAAATAATTTAGTATGGTTGAACTTTCTTATAACCTAACTCTTCAGCGTATTAATCCAAACACTTCCCAGGTGGGACTGAGTCCAACATGATTCCACACAGAAATATTCCTTTAGGGAGGGCAAACATCCTTCCTGAAATATACCAGTGTTAGAAGGTAAACTTCATTTATTGGGGAAAGTGTGTGCCTGTGCCTGTGCGTGTGTGTGTGTGTGTGTGTGTGTCTGTGGAGAAGCATGTGTGTTATTTTTGTTTCCCTTTAGGAAATCAAATTTCCTCTGGTAATGGACAATTTTCATAAGCTCAAGCTTACTTTTCCCATTTTCTAGTCCCCAAAGCGCCCAATGTTCAGAACTTATTTGCTAAAATGGAAAAGACAACAAAACACACCAACTTGAGCATGTCCAGGACAGAACTAAAAGCATGTTTTAGAATTGCCGCCATTCTTTTAAGATTTACTGACCTGTACTCTGGTTTCAGTCAAATTCACGTATCCTGCAATCTGCTCTCTGATGGGGAAAAATGCAAATGTTCAGTATACGGAGTTGTGGAGAAAAGAAAATACATCATGTACTTTATATTTCTCTACCCCCTCCCAGTACAGTTGTCTCCGATACAGCTTGAGAGGCCTCCATTAAGGAAAGTTTTCCCGTGGGCAACTTGTCTGTTAAATAAGATAGAAAAAAGGACTATATTAGTGTGTCTATTAGTTAAATGTGACTCAATCAATTTTTCCATTTGTGGAACAGCAAAAAGCAACCCTGGAAATCTTCTCTTGGGAGGCCCCTCCGTGAAGAACAAAAATAAAAAACAGACAAAAACCACCAAAACACCTTTAGAGTGGTGTTTTGAACCAGAGCATTTGTTTATTGTAAAAGGGAGACGAACTCTCAAGGAGCAACTCCAAGGCGGAGCGTTCAAGGGAAATTCTTTTTTTGCTCTTCTTGGGGTGAGGGCTGAATACAGTGGGACCAGAAAGGCGCCCCTAAACTTCGCAACTCCTCTCTGTGGCTCCACATTCCTGTCGGGCCGGAAAAGGACTGCCCGTTCACACACTTCCCCGGACCACAAGGGCTCCGAGGAAGGCAAGCGAAGCGGAGGGAAGGAGTCTCTTAGCTTTTAAACACTCACAACTCCACTACCTGGAAACAGCGCTCCAAGTGGCGGGGCCGAGACCCACTGGGTTGAGGCAGGCAGTAGCATGCTCTTAGGTAAAAAAATTTAAAGGGTGCAAAAAACTGAGTTATCATGAATATTTTAGAATATTTTAATACAATATTCCAAATAAACCACGATAAACAAAATACCAAATCTTAAATAAAGCAGGATCCAATAGACTCTGTCTCACTCCTTTCACCCTAGTCCCGCTCCAGTTACACAACCCTGCAAGCGCTGTAGGGCATCGCACCAACCCCAGGGAGCTAGGGCAGACCGCAGCACCCTAGAGCCCCTTAAGTGGCTTTTGGGTCAGGAGAGGAGATGAAGGGTCCTGAGAAAGACCCTAAGGCGTCCCGGGATGAGCCCAAGTCCCCTGGAGAACTGGGCGCCTCGGGGGCAGGCCACTTACCACGCAAAGGAGTCCGCGTAGCGATGGCGACAGGAAAAGGTCTCCAGCTCCTGGAGCTGCCAAGCGGTAAACACCGTGCGGTAACGGCGCTTATTCTTCCTCGCGACTTGTGGACCCTCCGCAGTTAGCGGTACAGGCTCCCACAGCTGCTGCTGGAAATCCAGGCCACCGCCTCCGCCCTTACGGGTTTGGTGGTCCCAGAGCCTGGCTTCTCCCTCGCCAAAATAGTTCGCCGCTTGCGGCTCCTAGCCCAGGTTCGGACCGTGTACCCTTCTGGTCTCTCCCGATTACATCCGCTGAAGTTATGGTAGGCGGCACATCTGAGGAAGGATGGAAGCAGAAGAGAGTGACCGAAGCGTTGGCACCCACGGTGGTGGGCTGGAGACGGCAAGAGAGCCCCTGGGGGAAAGCAGCGGCTACAGGACCGTAGAATCCAGCCCACCTGCTCCGCCCCGCTCCGGGAGATTCCTCCCCTGAAGTTTGCCTGAACCCTGGTCCCTGCCTGGGCACTCACCACGCAGTTCTTCTCCGCCCACTCCCAGGTTGCGGTAGCGGGTGTCAGAGTAACTGCTCCATAAATAAGCCTTCACGTCCTGACTGTTTTCGATGAAGTCTCGCGCTTCTGCAGAGTCTGCTCTAGTGCTCATAGCGATGCCCGGGGCCCGACTGAAGCTAGCACCAGTGGAAAGCCGAGGTGCTCCCCACGCGCCAGGACCACTTCTGGTGTCAAGTCGTGGACTGGCCCGCCTTATATAGAAGTACGTTGCCTTCCGCAAAGTCAAAGTGTTCGTGCTCGCGTCGGTTACACTCGTAGTATCAGTTCACCCTACCTCTTACCGGGACTGAGGGGGGAGCCGTCGTAGACCCGGCGCTTAAATAAAATAGGGCGGCGAGTGCGTACAGGAGTGGTGCTGGTAGTGGGTATGCTTGTGTGAGGAATGGTGACTCCAGTTTGCAGCTTGACTGGTTACTCGCAACTCAAACCAAGTGTTTGATCGGAGGAAGGGGCTTGCTGGACTGTGAGAGCCGTCTTGTGGGACATGAGAAGGACAAGAATTCACTTTAGCTTTTGGAGCTATTTGAGTGTTTGGGGAATAGTCCTCCGCCCAACCCTCCCTGTGCCTCAGCCTGTGCATGGCGCATTCCTTGCTTTCCCAGAGGAAAAGCGAGTTAAGGGTGAGAAAAGCGTTGAGCCCTCTGCAGTTTAAGTACGCTAAAACTTACGTAAAGCTGTTAGTGAATCCTGCACTTGGGCTCTGAGAGCGACAGTACTCTCCTAGAAGCTGGTCAGTAATGAATAGGATTGTCCTGCCTGAAAATTCGCCTCCAACCGCGCATCGGGATAGTGGTTAAGACGAAATAATTAGCGTGGAGGCTGATGACACAGGGTTCTCGAAATCAGTTCCCGTGCATTCTGGGAGCGGGAGTTTGTGGGTGGGTTTGGAGGAGCAGTCCGGCGCTCATATGCACGCTGCAAGAAATCCCACACACCTCCTGAGAAACCTCCAAGGATTTAAGATGTTTAGTAATGGATCCACCTCAGACAGCAAATGTAGAAACCTGCCAAACGCTTGGCAGCGGTCCCCAACCCTTTGGGGTCCGCTTCCGTGGAAGACAATTTTTCCACAGACGGCGGGGCGGGGAGCGAGGAAAGGAGGCGGAGCTCAGGCGGTGATGCTAGCGAAGCTTCGCTCGCTAGCCCCACCCCCCAATCACCTCCTGCTGTGCTGCCAGGTTCCTAACAGGTCTGTGGCCCGGGGATTGGAGACCTCTGGCTAAGTGCATCCAAGAATATATGCTGCGTGGGGCAGCTTCCTTCATCCTGGTGCTTGCAACATTTGCTGTGCTGCATTGCTGCCCTTTTTATTGGACCGAGCTCTCCAGGCTCCTAAAGCGGGTCTTATTCCCGGGCCAGTGCTATAGACTTGGGAATTGTTCCCGGCTTCATCACTACCACTTCTTCCCCCTCCTCCTCCCTTTTTTTAATAGAATTATCTTCCTGAGCTGTCCTCCCCTCCCCTCGCCCCCCCCTCCACACTAGTGTGTCAAATAAAAGAGACAGGCTACCATTGAAGGCTTCTCTGGTTCTTACTTCACGAAGTGTTTACTGGATGCTCTAGGATGCGTTAATGCCCCTCATTTCATAAGAATAACTTCTAATAATAGGCTCTCTGCTTGGCGCCGTACATAATTTCTCTTACTTTAGCCTTTTAAACGACCATTATTACCGCCCCCACAACCCCGCCTTTTACACACACACACACACACACACACACACACACACACACACACACACACACCAGAGTCCCAGGAAAGCCTGGGAACTTGCCCAGGGTCATAACTCTTAAAAGATTTTTAAAATTAATTAATCAATTAATTTGTGGAGAGAGGGGAGGGAGATGAGAGAAGGAGAGAAACGTCATGTGAGAAATATACATTGGTTGCCTCTGGTAAGTGCCCCAAATGGGACGGAACCCACAACCCAGGCATGTGCTCTGACTGGGAATTGAACCTGACATCTTTCACTTTTCCGGTTGATGCACAACCAACTGAGTGGCCCTGGACAGGGCAGTCATAATTTTTTTAAATTATATTTTACAGCTGTGTTAGTATAAAGGTAAGTATAATCTGGGCTGGATTATATTAATTTTTTTCTTTTGGTTTCGAAAGAAATCCTAACATCTTCGTGTGAATACTGTGCCTAATGGAGAAGTCCCCTCTGCCTCATATTCCCATAGGGTGGCAGGTAGGAAACTAGCTAACGGATGGTTGGATGACCGATGCACTTTCAAAAAGATGTCAAAGGGTGGCAGTACCTCAGTACCACTCTCAGAACCCCACAGTACCTCTCTGACTTTAACCAAGATATTTCCTCCTTAGGCTGCCTCTTGCTGGGTTCTGCAGGCTTCCCTCTCTTTTTGGCTAGATATCGGATGAACAATTTTGGCCTGGGCCGAGTTATTACACAAGAGAATCGTACAGATTTTAAGCATGGTGTGCAGTAGCCGGACAGTATGTTGATAACAGCTTAGGTGTGTTCTGTCACATCTTAGATTTCCGTGGTTTATTTACTGTACTGTTTTCTAAACCTCAGTCAGTCATGTGCCCCTCGCAAGTTTTGCCAAACCCAGGTAGCAGCCATGGTAGCATTTGCCTATGTTTACTTAGATTGGTTCACTCTTTGAAAACCATAAATAATTTAACTGAACCTCATCCTAGGCAAAAATGGCTATGAATTCGAGAGTTAGATAAATGGTATACCAGATTTATGTGAGGTAGAGCATGGCAATCGCTGAGAGCAGGGACTCTGAAGCCAGACTGCTGGTGTCTGAACCCTAGCTAGCTGGCTAACCTGGTAAGTTGCTTATTCTCTCTGTGCCTCAGTTTTCTCATCTGTAAAATGAGAATAACTAATACTGCCTATTTCATGGGGTGAGGATTAATTGAAATGATTACCATAGCTAACAGCTAATTCTTACTTACTGTGTGCCAAGCATTGTTCATAGTGCTTTCTATATATTAACACATTTAATTCTGATAACAACTCTTTGAAGGTAGGTACTACTGTTCTCATTTTGTAGATGATGTTACTCAGTCACAGAGGGGTTAAGTAACTTGCTCAAAGGCAACCAGTTAGTAAGTGTTGAGCCTAGGATTTGAACCTTTTTAGAATGATGCTTTGTAGGAAGAGAAAGCATACTCAATAATGGTAGCTATTATGATTTTTTAAAAAAATAAACATACTACCCTGTCATTTCTAGTATATTCACAATGTTGTGCAACCATCACTATTATCTTATTCCAGAACATTTTCATCACCCTATATAGGAAGTCTGTACCCATTAGCAGTAATTTCCCAATCCCCACTCCTTGCAGCACCCAGTAAATACTAATGTACTTCCTATCTCTATGGAATTGTATATTCTGGATATTTCATGCAAATGGAATCATGCAATATGCAAATGGATCATGCAATATGTGGCCATTTGTGTCTGATTTCTTTCACTTAGCATTGTGTTTTTGAGGTTCATCCATGTCGTATCAGCACGTCAATCCTTTTTATGGCTAAATAATATTCTATTGTACAGATATACCATATTTGGTTTATCCATTCATCAGCTGATGGACATCTGAGTTGTTTTCACCATTTGGTGATTGCCAATAGTCCTGCTTTGATTGCTATGAATATTTGTGTACAAGTTTTATTTGAATGTGTTTCTAATTCTTTTGGGTATATACTTAGGAATAGAGTTACTGGATCATTTGGTAATTCTATGCTTAACTTTTTTGCAGAACCACCGCAGATACTTTACATCTGACTTCTTATCAGACGCAAACTATTTAAATATGTGTTTGATGTGTTTAAATAAATGAGCAGATATACAAAACACAGGGAAGAAATAACTAAATATCAAAAAGAAACAAATAGAATTTCTAGAAATGGAACTAAACCAATAAGGCATTTTCTTTCATTGTGGTAAAATACACATAATGAAAAATTTGCCATAATAACCATTTACAAATTTTAATAAATACGTTTATTGACTTTAGAGAGGGGGGAGGGAGAGACAGACAGACAGACAGACAGACATCAATGTGAGAGAGAAACATTGATTGGTTGCCTCCCATATGCACCAGCCCCAACCAGGGATTGAACCTGCAACCTAGGTATGTGCCCTGAATGGGAACTGAACTCTCAACCTTTTGATGCATGGGATGATGTTCCAACAAACTGGGCTACACTGGCAGGGCCATAATAACCTTTTTAAAAAGGTTCAACTCAGTGGTATTTAGTACAATGCTGTGCAGTCATCACCAGTATCTAGTTCCAGAATATTTTCATCATTCCAAAAGGTAACTTTTACCCATAAGTACTCACTTCCCACCCACACCTTTCCCATCCCTTGGCAACCATTAATCTACTTTCTTTCTCTATAGACTTGCCAGTTTTGGATAGGTAAACAGCTCTTTATCCTGATTGTCACAATGGTTACATGGATCTATATGAACAAAACATGTCATAGAACTATACACACACATACACACCACACACACTGAGTCTGATTAAGTTCTGTACTTAATGCAGTGGTTCTCAACCACAGGCAATGATTCCCCCATGCAAGGGGTCATTTGCCGATTTCTGGAGATATATTCACTTATGAAAACTGAGGGGAGAGGGGTGCTACTGGTATCTAGTGGGTAGTGGTCAAGGATACT
>PVKM010019205.1:0-24421 GCA_004027735.1 Carollia perspicillata | reverse complement strand
TTGCTCTAATATTATTGTAAATAATAGCTGTTCCATACTGTTGTAAATACCACACAACACCCCTCCAAGATCCTAGCCCGCTTCATGGTTTTCTGAACTCTATTAATGTAGTGGTTAACTCTATTCTCTCACACACTACACCTATTTACTATCCTTTATCCTCACCTTTACTCAGAATCTGACATCCCACAACCTCACTGCTTCCTAGATCTAACTCACAACCCTTCCCTCTCCAACAAGAACCTTACCTTCATTCCACTGTTTCTTAAAAGTGACTTGTTGGGTGGTATATCACAGTTAATACTACACATAGCCAAAGGATTTCCTATATCTTCTTTACTAGCTGCTACTGTAAATGACATAGAATACTCTCTTGCTGTCTTAAGCCATTTTGCCTTACCCCTCCAACAGATTGCAAAGAAGAATTGGAGGAAGCAGTGAACACTAGGATACCCGAGGAGACTGCATCACTGAATCTCACAGATACTCTACCACAGAAGCTCACACCATAAACCCAGGAAGCCAGAACAGATCAATTTAAGGAGCTGAGGCTAATAAGAAGAATCTCACAAACAATGGGAAGACAAAGAAACAATCCCCAAATGAAAGGAAAGGAGGAAACCTCAGAAAGAATGCTAAATGAAATAGAGGCAACTCAACTATCAGTTATTGAGTTCAAAGCAGTGGTAACCAGGAAGCTCCATGAACTCACAATGAACTACCAGAAACTATAAGGAAACTACAATGAACTCGCTGAAAACTATATCAACATGAAAAAGGAAATAGAAAACATCAACAAGGGCCAAGAGGAAATGAAGAATACAATATCTGAACTCAAGAACACAGTAGAAGGAATCAAAAGTAGGATAAATGAAGCAGAAGATTGGATCAGTGAGCTGGAGGACAAAATAGAAAAAAATACCCAGAAAGAGCACGAAAAGGAAAAGAGGCTCAGAAAGAATGAAGAGGGATTAAGATAAATAAAAGAGAATATGAAATGTAATAATATCCAAATAATAGGGATACCAGAAGGAGAAGAAGAAGAAAAAGGGATAGAAAATCTATTTCAAAAAGTAATGATGGAAAACTTCCCTAATCTGATGAGAGAAAAAGTCACACAAATCCAAGAAACACAGAGAGTCCCAATCAAGAGGATCCCAAAGAGGCCCACTCCAAGACACATCATAATAAAAATGGCAAAATTCCAAGACAAAGAGAGAATTTTAAAGGAAGCAAAAGAGAAAAAGGAAATAACATGCAAGGGAGTCCAATAAGTTTAGCTGCTGACTTCTCAATGGAAACACTTCAAGCCAGAAGAGAGTGGCAAAAAATATTCCAAGTAATGAGAACTAAAGGACTACAACCAAGGATACTTTACCCAGCAAGACTTTCAATAAAGATAGAAGGGCAAATAAGGAGCTTTTCAGACAAAAGAAGTCTAAAAGAATACACCTCCACCAAACCAGCTCTGCAAAACATGCTAAAGGGACTGCTTTAAGGAAAGGAAGGAACAGAGAGAGACAGAGAGGAACATAGGTACAAAAATGGCAATGAATAAGTACCTATCCATAATAATCTCAAATGTAAATGGATTAAATGCTCCAATTAAAAGACATAGAATAGCTGAATGGATAAGAAAGCATGACCCACACATATGCTGCCTACAAGAGACCACTTTAGGAAAAAAGACCTACACAAATTTAAAGCAATGGGCTGGAAACAAATATTCCAAGCAAATGGACAGGAAAAAAAAAAAAGCTGAGGTAGCAATACTCATATCAGACAAAATAGACTTCAAAAAAGGAGCATAGAGAGAAATCCAGAAGGTCACTTCATAACACTCAAGGGAAGAATCCACCAAGAAGACATAAACATTGTAAATATTTATGCACCCAATATAGAAACACCCAAATACATAAAGAAAATCTTAGAGGACTTTCAGAAGGATATTGACAGCAACACAATTACAGTAGGGGATTTTAACACCCCACTGTCAAAAATGGGCAGATCTTCCAAACAAAATATCAACAAAGATATTGTGGCATTGAACAAAGCCCTAGATGAAATACACTTAACTGATATATATAGAGCCCTTCATCACAAAGAAGCTAAATACACATTCTTTTCAAATGCACATGGAACATTTTCAAAGATAGACCACATGATAGGACACAAAACAAGTCAAAACAAGTTCAAGAAAATTAAAATCATACCAAGCATTTTCTCCAACCACAAGGGATTGAAACCAAAAACTAACCCCAAGGGTAAAAAACCCAAACACTCAAAATCATGGAGATTGAATAACATGCTATTAAACAATGAATGGGTCAAGAATGAAATTTGAGAAGAAATAAATAAGTTTCTGGAAACAAATGAAAATGAACTCACAACCATTCGAAATTCATGGGACACAGCAAAAGCAGTGCTGAGAGGGAAGTTCATAGCAATACAGGCCTACCTAAAAAAGATAGAAACATTTCAGACAAACAACCTAACCCTACACCTACAAGAACTTAAGGAACAACAACAAAGAGAGCCCAGAGCTAGTAGAAGGAAGGAAATAACCAAGATCAGAGCACAATTAAATGCCATAGAGACCAAAAGCACAATACTAAGGATCAATGAATCCAAGAGCTGGTTTGTTGAAAAGCTAAACAAAATCGACAGGCCTTTAAGCAGGCTCATCAAGAAAAAAAGAGAGAGGACCCAAATAAACACAATCAGAAATGAAAGAGGAGAGATTACAACTGACACCACAGAAATACAGAGGTTCGTAAGAAATTACTATGAAGAACTGTATGCCAAGGATTTGAAAACCTAGGTGAAATGGACAAATTTATAGAAAAATATAATCTTCCAAAACTCAGTGAAGAAGAAGTAGAAAGCCTGAATAGACCAATAACAGCAGAAGAAATTAAAGCAGAAATCAAAAAACTACTGACACACAAAAGCCCTGGACCAGATGAGTTCACAGGAGAATTCTACAGAGCATTTTAGGAACAGTTAACCCCTATCCTTTACAGACTATTCAAAAAAATTCAAAATGATGGAAGACTCCAAACTTTTTTTATGAAGCTAACATAATCCTAATCCCAAAACCAAATAAAGACACAAAAAAGAAAGAAAACTTCAGGCCAATATCGCTGATGAACATAGACACTAAAATCCTCAACAAAGTATTGGCAAACCACATCCAACAATACATTAAAAAGATATACACCATGACCGGGTAGGATTCATCCCAGGGATGCAAGGATGATTCAAAATTTGCCAATCAGTAAATGTAATACACCACATAAACAAAAGCAAAGAAAAAAACATATGATCATACCAATAGATGCAGAAAAAGCATTCGATAAGGTACAACATCCATTTATGATAAAAAATACTCAGCAAAGTGGGAATAGAGGGAGCATTCCTCAATATAATACAGACCATATATGAGAGACCTACAGGCAACATCATACTAAATGGGCAAAAACTAAAAGCTTTTCCACTATGATCAGGAACAAGACAAGGTTGTCCACTTTCACCACTTCTATTCAACATAGTATTGGAAGTCCTAGCCACAGCAATCAGACAAGAAAAGGAAATAAAAGGCATCCAAATCGGAAAAGAGGAAACAAAACTGTCAATACTTGCAGATGACATGATAGTGTACATAGAAAATCCTATAGACCCCACCCAAAAACTGCTCAACCTAATAAATGAATTTAGCAAAACAGCAGGATACAAAGTCAATATCCAGAAATCAAAGGCATTTTTGCCTTTATACCAATAATGAAACAGCAGAAGCAGAAATCAAGAAAAAAATCCCATTCGATATAGCAAAAAGAAAAATAAAATACCTAGGAATAAACCTAACCAAAGAGGTAAAATACCTGTATGCAGAAAACTACACAACACTGAAGAATGAAATCAAGGAAGACACAAACAAATGGAAACATATACCATGTTCATGGATTGGAAGAATTAACATCATCAAAATATCCATACTAGCCAAAGCAATTTACAGATTCAACGCAATACCTACTAAAGTACCAAAGGCTTATTTCACAGACATAGAGCAAACACTTCAAAAATTTATATGGAACCATAAACAACCCTGAATAGCTGCTGCACTTTTGAAAAAGCAGAGCAAAGTAGGAGGGATCACAATACCAGATACTAAACTGTATTATAAGGCCACTGTAATCAAAACAGCCTGGTACTGGCATAAAAACAGACATACAGACCAGTGGAACAGAATAGAGAATCCAGAAATAAATCCAACTCTCTATGGTCAATTAATACTTGACAAAGGAGACAGCAACATAAAATGGAATAAAGATAGCCTCTTCAACAAATGATGTTGGGAGAATTGGACAGCTACATGCAAAAAAATGAAACTTGAGCACCAACTTACACCATACACAAAAATAAATTTGAGGTGGATAAAAGACTTAAATATAAGCCAGAACACCATTAAAGTCCTAGAGGAGAGCATAGGCAGGAAAATCTCAGATATTTCACACAGCAACATTTTTACTGATATGTTCCCCTAGAGCAAGGGACATAAATGAAAAAATAAACAAATGGGATCTCATCAAAATAAAAAGCTTCTGTGTGGCCAAAGAAAATAGCATTAAAATAAAAAGAGAACCAACCATATGGGAAAACATATTTGCCAATGATACCTCAGACAAGGGTTTAATTTCCAAAATATATAAAAAAACTTATACAAATCTACTCTAAAAAGACAAGCAATCCAATTAAAAAATGGGCAAAGGACTTGAATAGATGATGCTTCTCCAAAGAAGACATACAGAGGATCCAGAAACACATGAAAAGATGCTCAATATCACTAGCTATCAGAGAGATGAAAATTAAAACTACAGTGAGATACCACTTCACACCAGCAAGAATGACCATCATAAACAAAGCAACAAACAACAAGTGTTGGAGAGGATGTGGAGAAAAGGGGACCCTAGTTCACTGTTGGTGGGAGTGCATACTGGTACAACCACTATGGAGAACAGTATGGAATTTTCTCAGAAAACTAATCATGGAACTGCCTTTTGACCCAACAATTCCACTGCTAGGATTATATCCCAAGAACCCTGAAACACCAATCCAAAAGAACCTATGCACCCCAATGTTCATAGCAGCACATTTTACAATAGCCAAGTGCTGGAAGCAACCTAGGTGCCCATCAGTAAATGAATGGATCAAAAAACTATGGTACATTCACACAATGGAATTCTATGTGGCAGAAAGAAAGAAGGAGCTCCTACCCTGCAACAGCATGGATGGAACTGGAAAGCATTATGCTAAGTGAAATAAGCCAGGCGGTAAAAGACAAATGCCATATGATCTCACCTTTAAGAGGAACCTAAGCAACAAAACAAACAAGCAAGCAAAATATAACGAAAGACATTGAAATAGAAAACAGGCTGACAGTGACAAGAGGGGAGAGGGGAGGGAATTTCAGGGGAAAAAGGGAAGGGATTATAGGAACAAGTATAAAGGACACATGGACAGAAACTAAGGGGGATGGAAATGGGAGGGAGGTGGGGAGCACTGTGGGGGTGGTCTGGGATGAGAGTAAAAGACAGAAAACTGTACTTGAACAACAATTAAAATAAAAATAATAAAAAAAAAAAAGAAATATAGAGCCAGGCAATAGACCAACCTTGATTTTTATATTAATAAAGATGCAGATGAAATATCATAATTATGAATTTTAATGGCCATCCATGAACTTTAAGATTCTTCAGCAAGTCAGTCTATCTGTTGCAAGGTAGTAGTGCCCACTACAATTTCTCTTTCTTCACAGATAATTGAAATATGGTTAAATGTGCAGTTTTAAAGGAAGATGGTATACACATGAAATGTGCTATGAGGAAGGACTTCTTAAGAGAGAAAAGAAAAATACAATTATGGAAAATTTAGAAAGATTCACAATCTATGTCTACAAAACATAAGAGTGTGCATGATACCTTTAAATGTAAATCCATGCTATTCATGTAATTCACATTGTACACAGAGGAAAAGAGTTAGCTTGATTTCCAATATCTTAAATTTCAGAGAAAAATGCATCTGGTAACCAAAAGACTACCTTTTGTTTCATCTGGGCTAATACTGAGAAAGATGGAACAGACTACTCTTTTACTCTCTTTCCAAACCAACAAACTTAGCCATATATCTCAGACAGACAGAGTTTTACATAAGCCTCTTCACTGTTTCCATCAAGCTCTCCAGCACACTTTCAATCACTCTCCTTTCCTATTTTGGAATAAGCACTTATGGAATTTTGCTGAAAATTTCTTACTGTGCCTTCGAGATTAGTTCTCTCTGTTAAGTGAGGACGGATGGAAATAATTAACCTTTCACTTGGTATTAATAGAAAAATAGTAGAATATCGGTAGCGCTTACTTACTTTGTAGGCTATTACTTCTATTGTCTCCATCTCATCTCTTTTCCCACATGTGGCCATCTGGTTTGCTGAATGCAGCTGTTCATTTATGTCATTTGCATGACTACAAGTGCAAAGAGCATAATGGGAGATGAAGGAAACCATGCACATGTGGGAAGGGGAGAGCTGAATTATGTACCCCAGGAGTTCTCATTTTGGTTAATTTTAGAAAATGCATAGCATATCTCTGCTGGGCAATGTGATTGTTAAATCATTGTTCTGACCTTAGAAACAGAGTATGGGTATAGTGATTGATATTTGGGAAAAGAAACATGTTTATGATTTTATATGTTCAAATGACATGGAATTTAATATGTATGAATAAATATCCTTTGACTTTATGACACCTCCACTCTAATCTTGGGAAATGAAATCTTTACAATGTGGTGCCTGACATTAACTGTTAGATGCACAATTCTACCTTCTGTGGAATCTTGAGGACTTCTTTAGCCCCTGTGATTCTGTATCATAAGGAGAAAGGGCTTTGAATCAAGATCCAGAAATCTGTGTTTCAACAAGCCCCACAGAAAATTCTGACGTCTTCTAGAGTTTGAGAACCACAACCATAACACTTCAACTATTAACTTCAAGTGGTGTTTCTTTACACCCCCTTAGGCCCAACTGTGCTGTGCTGTGTGGTTGTTGTTTTAACTGCCTCCATTCCTTTTGCTTTTCTAGACATTCAACACCTCCTCCTGACAAATTGAAATAATCCCTAACAAATATGTCTGCCTTTAATACCTACTCCCTCTTGATCTTCTAGTCTTTCTTAAACATCCCTTTCATCATGGTATCTTACTTCAAGTCCCCAGAGTTCCCCTTGTTGCCTGGAAAAAGTCCAGCTGTCCTGCTCTGTTCTTTATTCCACCTTGTACAAACTTCTGACAGAACTTAACTTACTTCTTCTTCCCTCCCAACTTGATTCTTACTCTGGTGAGGTTTATTTTCTTAATTTTGATGTCATTCCTTGCACATATTTTTCCTCTGTATTTTTGTATATACTCATCTTTCAGGTCTACATCATTCTCCCTTCTGCTTCTGCCCTCGGCTGTCCAATCATAATCACCTTTCAAAGCCCTCTTCCTCCAGGAAGATATTCCATAACCTTTACACCCTGATCTCTTCCTTCCTCTCCTCTGACAACTGCTTATACACTGTCTTGTATTATTATATACGTATTGTCCTCATGACCAACAATTTTGATTCCTACTTTTTTGTATCTTTTAACTTAATCACTATATGACACAGACTTGCGTTTGAAAAATGTTCTGACCTTTATATAACTCCCAAGTTTTGAAAAATAGATGAAAGACATCTTCAGCTAACTGCTGTTCACATAATTGAAACATTATTTGTTATTTTAATCATAATTTATTGTACCAAATGAAAATTGCAATACTGCTTTTGGATGAAGGCAATTGTGTGATAAGAGCTTCCCTACAGGGGCAGGGAGTCCCTGATGTCCTGCAGCAGTGATCAGGATAAGAAAAAGGGGCACAGTTTTCAGGTGTATCAGAGAGTTACAAACAGTCTGGAGACAAAGATAATGTCCTGGGTTTTTTGTCAATAATATAAAGACCAAAGCAGAAGAAAAAAAGATAAAAAGGAAGGAAGGAAGGATCTTGTCTCTTTCTGCTTGTCTTTGCTGCTGCAAGGGAAAAATATTTTGGAAAAGAGAAAATAACAAACATCAAATACATGATATGATAAAATAATTTCTGATGGAAAATTTTGGATAAAGCCCTGTCTTATTATGTGATATTGGTCAAGTCACTTTGCTCTTTGATTCTCAGAGTTTTTACCTCTCAAATGAAGATCATAATACCTGTTCTTCAGGGTTGCTGTAAAAATTCAAGAATATAATGACTGTCCCTAGATCAGAGCTTGGAAAATTAAGTCCTTGTCATTCTGGGGCTGGCTTCAGGACCAGGTGTGAAGTGTGGAGCTCTCATCACACCAAGGAGTATGACAGCCTTTGTTCCTGTATTATACATTCCCCCCTTACTAATGGAGCTTTCTGGCCCCCTGGAGCTGTGAAGAGGCAAAAGTTAAATGCTTGTACAGGTATGAGAAAAACAGCATGACTATACCTGCATTAGAAACAACAGATGCTCTCCCTGGGAATCACTGGATACAGAAACACCAAGGTCCATTTATTTTTGGAAGATATCATTGCAGCATCCATAGATTTACCGAGTGCCTGCCATGTGCCAGACAACAAGTGAGGTGCATTATTATATGTTATCTAATTTCTTTCTTATCACAATTTCATGATATAGGTAGTAGCCACCCATGGTTACAATTTCATCTGTGTAGAAAGCCATCACAATTCTGTGAAGTAGGTAGAAGAAAAAAGGAAGAGAATACGTTGATTCCCCAACAGCCAAACAGATATGTTTTATGACAAAATGATGCTCTTCTTAATGCATCAAGATGCCTTTCTGAAGTTAGGCTGACCTAATAGAAGAAGCCATCCACAATAGAAAGTGAACTCAAGCCTATCATATAGAGTAGTTATGACAAGGAGGAACTACATTATTAGAGCTCTGAGTTCCCTAATTTTGGAATAAGCTACGCAGAAATGTGCAGGCTAAGAATATTGAAGAGCAGAAGTCAATAAAGATATAACACATCTATGCATAGAATACAGACTCACAAAATTGTCAAGCAATGGAATATCTCCTGTCTTCAAATCTAGCTTCAAGGATTACTAGCATAGATCACTCCACCTTAAAAAATACTGGCTCCTTTTCTCCGCCATTGCCCCATTAGGTATGTAGTGGTATCGGTACATCAGAAGGGGTCTTCACATATTGGTTAGTCAACTATTAGGGAAGTATGGAATATTCTATCTGTCGATCTTAAGCATTAACATGGAGTCCCACCTGCAACTTCATTTGGTCCCTTGACTCAACATGCCTCTGGCCTTAGGATATTATCAAGTATCCTAAACCTATATCTTTTTTCCTAAGCTGTCCTCAGATACTGAAAACCCGTGAATTTTTTTAAGGTCCTCATAAAAAGAGCTCCTTTTGCCATTCCTCCTGCAAAAGAACAAGTTATTACTCCTAGAAGAGATTTATGATCCATTTAGAAAGGCTTGATGACCATAAATATGCAACATGACTTTTGTCCAGCATGGAGAGACTAACAAAAATGTTTCTTGCTATACTTATGAAATATAAAATACAAGATAAATTCTCAAGGCATAACTGAGACAAGCACTTGACAACATGTCCTGCTTAATTAATATTTCAAAAGAACCTACTTTTCCATGTTAAAATAATATAGGGAAATTAGAAGAAGGATGCGGAGAGGAAAAAATAAAGTAGTAAAAAAATCCAAAAGGAAAAATTTAGATCTCCCAAAATACTTCAATGAAATAGTATATATTTCAAAATTCCATGTTGAAAAATTCATTTTGACCTTCTTTTGTACTTTACTATGAATCCATTTTTGAATGTAGATAAAGAGGTTTTTATATGCTGGTTCAAGTATTATAAAGTTGATGGTACTATGAAAATATTTAGAAGGTGTTTACATTTGTTCTGGCTTAGAAATTTAAGATATTTCCCTAGGAAATTATACTTTGGAAAGCACAAGGAATAGATATTTTTACTAGATGATTTAATAACCTTGAATATTATTTAAGAAACAAACTAAAAACAAACAAAAAAAATCTGGCATGTTATTTTCTTCCAGAAGGCTTTCTTTAAGTCAAATAGAACTATGAGGAGGGACCCCCAAAAAAATCCTGGACTTATCTTCTGGAGGGCAGACTCCTTGTAGAATAGGCTTCCCTGCAAGGTGAGTGTTCTAGGAACCCATCTGTATCAGTGTACCAGCTGGTGTTGTTGCAAGAGACTGCATTCAGCTTCAGTGTATTTTTTTAAGACTCTTTCAACATGTTTGCCCATTTAGTGATGGGTGATTTACAAGTGCACCTGCTCATGCTACATTGAGTGCTCAGCACTTTTTTACCAAAACAGCATGACCCCCATATCTCACCCTCCCCATTCACCTCATCTGGCCCTAAGTGACTTTTTTTGTTCCCCAGATGAAAAAAGTCCTTAAAGTTAAATATTTTGCTAATGTGGAAGAGATGAAACAAAAATGGCAGAAGCGCTAAAAGCCATCAAAATCAATGAATTCAAAAACCATTTTGAACAGTAGAAAAAAATGCCTTCAGATGTGTATTGCATCAAATGGAGAGTACTTTGAAGATGACTGAAGTTTAAACATGTATGAATAAATAAAAAATTTTTTATCAGTAAATTCTGGTTTTCGGGTCCCCCCTTTTATTGTATAATTAATGTGGCAATTTTAAAAAACCTGAATTCCAGACAAGATGGAGGCATAGTAGATATACTTTACTTCCTTGCACAACCAAAAGATGGACAACAATAAATTTTAAAACAAAAACAACCAGGACTTCCAGATATTGAACTGTATGGAATTCTGACAATGAAGGAGTTAAAGAAGAAACATTCACCCAGATTGGTAGGAAGGGTGGAGACAGGGAGTAGGGATAGAGAGGATGCATGGCAAGGCAACAGACCTGGCCTGGTGAGGTGGCAGCTGGCAGATCAGGTAGTTCCACATTCACGTGTGGATAAGTGGGGAGGAAGACAGACAGTGAAACCCAGGCTTCCAGCCAAGGAAACTAAAGCCTCAAAACTTTTGGTTGTAAAATTCTGTGGGGGTTGCAGTGGTGGGAGAAACTCATAGCTTCACAGGAAAGTTTCTTGGAGAGACCCATGTGGTCCTAGAATGTACACAAACCCACCCACCCAGGAATCAGCACCTAAAAGGGCCCAATTTGCTTGTGGGTAGTGGGGAAAGTGACTGAAAGCTGCCTGAGAGCCAAGCAAACAGCATTATTCCTCCTCTGGATCCTCCCCCACATACAGTGCCACAACACAGCAAAGTGGGTTGCCCAGCCCTGACAAATATGAAAAGCTCCACCTCTTACAATGTAGCAGGTATGCCAAGACAAAGAAATATGGTCCAAATGAAAGAATTCATCAAAACTCTAGAAAAAGAACTAAGCAATGAGGAAGTAGCCAACCTATCAGATGCAGAGTTTGAAAAACTGGTAATTAGGGTGCTCACAGAAATGATTGAGTATGAATGCAAAATAGAGGAAGAAGTGAAGACTATGCAAAGTGAAATAAAGAAAAATATACAGGGAACCAACAATGAAGGGAAGGAAATTAGGACTCAAATCAACAATTTGGACTAGAAGAAAGACATAAACATTCAACCAGAACAGAATGAAGGAACAAGAATTCAGAAAAATGAGGAGAGGCTTAGGCACCTCTAGGACAACTTCAAGTGTTCCAACATTCAAATCATAGGGGTGCCAGAAGGAGAAGAGGAAAAACAAGAAATTGAAAACTTTTCTGAACAAATAATGAAAGAAAACTTCCTCATTCTGCTGAAGGAAATACACTTCCAGGAAGTCCAGGGATCCCAGAGAGCCCCAAAGAAATTGGACCCAAGGAGGAACATACTAATAATACACATCATAATTCCATTACTCAAGATTAAAGATGAGAGAATCTTAAAAGCAGCAAGAGACAAGGAGACAGTTACCTACAAAGGAGTTCCCATAAAACTTTCAGCTGATTTCTCAAAAAAGAAATCTTACAGGCAAGAAGGGGCTGGAAAGAAGTATTCCAAGTCATGAAAGGCAAAGATCTACACCCAAGATTACTTTATGCAGCAAAGTTATCATTTAGAATGGAAAGGCAGATAAATTGCTTCATGAATTAGATAAAGTTAAAAGATTTCATCATCATGAAGCCCTTATTATATGAAATGTTGAAGGGGCTTATATAAGAAATAGAAGATCAAAAACTAGGAACAGTAAAATGACAACAAACTCACAACTCACAATAGCTGTACCCAAAAAAATAAAAACAAAAAACAAACTAAGCAAACAACTAGAACAGGAACAGAATCACAAAAATGGAGATCACATGGAGGATTATCAGCAGGAAAGGAGAGGGAGAGAATGGGGGAAAAGGTACAGGGAATAAGAAGCATAAATGGTAGGTACAAAATAGATGGGGTGGGGGTTAGAATAGTATGGGAAATGAAGAAGTCGAAGAACTTATATATATGACCCATGTACATGAACTAAGGGGGTGAGGCTGGTGGGAGGGAGGGTGCAGGGTGGAGAGGAATAAAGGGGAGAAAAAAATGGGACAACCGTAATTGCATAATCAATAAAATATACTTAAAAGAAAACCTTTCAGCAAAATATATTATCTTCTACTCAGTCAAAAATACATAAAATCAAATACTCAATAATTAATTAATAGCTGAACATCATGGCAATAGATTTGTTGTAACTTTCTCACACTCCTGTAAATTGTTATGAAAAAAAAAGCACTAAAATAACCCTAAACATGTTTTTAACTCTTTGAAGAGTACTATGTTCATAGCAGTGTATAGATCAGGATTTAAACAGAGAAGCAAAAAACAGTTCAGATATCTACACTCATAAAATTGAGTGTAGATACACAGGTAATGGAGAAAGTGAAAAACCGGACAAGAGGCAATAAGGTAAACAAAGCAATTCCGAGATCAGGAAGCAACTCCCACTTCTGGGCAGGAGAGAAAAAGGGAGGAGATGGTGTTTTCTGAGCCATGGACCAGGATCACTTGGTGGAAATTGGAAAGAGAGCAGGAGCTGGTGAGATGAATATATGAAGTCAATGCCTGAAAACTTGCCCAAGGCAAAGAAGAAAGGAAGTAAACAACAGGCTCAAATTCTCTCCTCACCTTCCACAACATTCTGCTTGTGTCTCCCATTGACCAACCACGGCTGAAGGGTGGCTGACAGGCAGGTGGGAAAATGTTCAACACACACTTTTCCACCAATGGTACAGAAGACAGGGTAGTGAGTACCGTATCTGAGGGCAAGCAAGCTGGGAATCAACACATGTAATGAAGAGACCAAGGGAGAGCATCATTTAGGATGTGTAGTCCCCATTGATTTACCTTAATCAGCACAAAGCGATGGCTTCTCTTCGAGTAGCTTTGTAAAGAATATTTGCCACTTAGTAAGGACTCATAATCCTTTGGGACATTTGTTTGAATAAAGACAACATTCAACTCAAACAATTTGCTGCCCAAGTTTCCAAAACACGTCTTGGAAGTTTGATTTTTTTTAGATGTGTGTCCTTGTTGGAGAAAAGCAAAATGAAACAATAAAACTAAAGTAGCTGGACTAACACATTTAGATTTAATATACAGAAGGCCTTCTCCAAAACTGTCTGAGAGATGGGTATGGGGGGAGATTGTGTCCCTCAGGAATCGGAGTGGCAAATACTTTGAATTGAAGGTCAAGCTGACAGAACAAGTTCATAAACCCTGGGGATATATCCTCCAGCCAATAAGTGAGAATTACACAAAACATCCCACACTTACTACATATCTATAAAAATCTATAACTTTCCTTTGGAGTCAATTTGTGATAATGCAAATAACATAAGAAATAAATTTCAGACAGGCAGCTCTTTGAAAGCTGACAGAAAAGAAACTGAGGTAGCAGAAATAAAAGGGTCAGGGAGAGTCTCAGGGCAGTAATGAAAATGACACATTTTCAACCCAGCAATGCTAAACCTTATTAAAGAAATGTCTAGAAATATGTGAAATGCTTTAATAGTTCATAAAAATAATTATTAGGGTTCTCAACAACTTTAGCCAAATGGATGTCACAGGAACTCTCTAAGGATTGTGTCTAATGTGTACTTTGTCTGGGAAGGGCTGTTTTTTTTTCCCCAGAAAGAAATATGATGTAATGGAAAGAGACTGAGCTATATGATGAAAACAATATAAAATTTAAATTCTAATGTAGGCATCTGCTTAATGCATGGTCTTGGAACAAGGCATTTCATCACTTCAACCCTCAGTTTTTTCTTCATTAAAAAGGTGATATCACTTCTCCTATAGTCTGTAATAAGAATTAGCAACTTGCTTACAATGAACTTGACACATAGTAAATCAGTGTTCCATAATTCTTGCTTATAATTATTTTGCTTATTATTTGGGTATTTGCATATCACACCTTGACAAGCTGACATCTTTTAATATCACAATTTCCTTCTCATCAAGAAAGAGATTTTACCTTCTTGTGAACCACTTCAAAAATGCAACCCTTGGGGAACAGTACTCCTTTAAACAGTACCTGTGAACATCATGGTTATTTTTAACACCTCTGCAAAGATCTATTGGCAGCCACCTAAGAGCAAATTTGGGAGGGACGTTAGGCGGAAGAAGGACTGAGAGAGAGTCCTATTTCATATATTAATCGAAGTGCTTGTCAGAAGTGTTGGTCAGCTAACTGCCATGCCCAGTGTGTCAGAATCCAGTAATCTGCATATTTAATAAGCAAGCCAGTTGAATCTGACTATATGGCATAAAATCCCATTTTATTCACCACTGCTTTAAAGATAATAGGGGGAATTGTCAGGTGGTCAGTGGTCATCCGACACAGACTGCAGCTCCTCTATGCAATACTACCGGATGCAAGTTTTGCTAAGCTTCTTAGTTCTGCCCTGTTTCATTTCTAGGTAAACAAGAAATGAGTTCAAGAAATGTCTTTCATGCTACACCCTGAGTGTGAGGGTTAAGTATAATTACATATTTAGAATTGCATTTTGCAAGATAAACAAACAGTTCTCTCTGCAAAGTACACTGAATTTAACAGTGCTGGGGGCCCGCATCTCCATGGAATGGGCAGCACTCCTTTCCGGTAGAGATGGAGGATTGGCCAGCTAATCCAGTTCATCCCCAAGTACACCTGAGAATAGCTGATTGTTCTTTTCTCTTTCCAGTGAAACGTAACCTTTCTTTTCTTGCTTTCTCTATTTCTGTCTGACTCCCCTCTTCTACATTTTTCACTCCCCACACCCACCACCCTTCCTCTTTATGTATAATGACTTGAGTTGGCCCTATGTGTACAATAGGCATTGATTGACCTCTTCCATACATCCCAGTATTGATGAGGAACAAATTCAACTCCAGGTTTTATAATCTTTGTTATTAATGGTAATAACATTTAATAATAAAAATCATGATAGCTTCCTTCATTCATATTTGTGCCACTACTAAGGATATAAAAAGGAAATAAAAAACATTCTAGAAAATTAAAAGCAATTTCTTAAACATAAAAGATTTTTATTCTCATCATTGTGTTATCACCCTTAAAATTTTGAAAAATATATAGGTTCATTTTTATAAAAGCATTCTTCAGTGCCAAAATAACAAACCTTTTATAAAGTTACACCAGATTCAAAAACCATTCTCACTTGTAGCTTGCCCATTGTCTTCTAATATCTTTCTGATTGCTACAGAGCCATGTGACATATAGAAGTGATAGCTGACTTTCTGAATCAGAAAGAGACCAATGCCTAAATTCTTATTTAATCTGACTTCATGGAAAGCCTTAGTTTCCTTTCAGTATAGAGTTTCTATGAACTATAAAACCTGAGCTGTGTGTCCATTCCAGTTGGCACAGTTTAATAATTTTACATACCACGATCGGTTTCACAGCTGATTTCTTTTCTTGCCCCAAATCTGAAGAAATGGTGAATTTGCTAACTCTGGTTTATAGTAAGTAAGAAGCAAATATAGAAAATATACACTGAAGCATGACTTACTATGTTAACTATTTGATAATGTTTGTTAAAAATCCTTAAACTCAAATACGACCACTAATTTTCCTCTATCATAAAACGTGAAGGTTTCACTATGGGTTAAATTATAATAATGAAATCACCACTTATTGTTTATCAATGGTAAGACATGGGTATATTAATTTATTTCTTTCAAAAACATTGCCAGGTGGCATAATCAATAACTTGATTCAAAAAACCCGACAACTGTGGCTTAGGAAGCATAAATAACTTGGCCGTGTCACCCAGCTGTGTGTGGCTGAGCTAGAATTGAAGGCTGCCAAGCGATTGCAGAAACGGAGATCTTAACCAGCTTGTGACACCGTGTTGATGTTCCACTCTAAAAGTTATGGCTCTTCACCTCACTGGGGTTCTTTTCCAAGCTGGTGGTAAAACAAGAATGATAGTTTGGAACCTCACATATATTTCAGTAGTTTTTTTAATCAATAAATCTTTTTCTCAGATGACGTTATAAACTTCCTCCTGCCATCTCTTTGGCCCAATTGAGTCATATGCCCATTGAAGAGGG
The DNA here is from genome assembly GCA_004027735.1 of Carollia perspicillata. Taxonomy (NCBI): domain Eukaryota; kingdom Metazoa; phylum Chordata; class Mammalia; order Chiroptera; family Phyllostomidae; genus Carollia; species Carollia perspicillata. The sequence continues at coordinate 7,752 of PVKM010019205.1, read as the reverse complement.
TCATATACCATTTTTTTAAAATCCCAATGGGCAGAGAATTATGAGTATTAATTGGCTTTGATTTGAGTTCCTGAACCAGTGACTGACAAGGGCTTCGATATTATCCTTAGAAACATAGGGCACCTTGAGCTGGGGATAGTCAGATTCCCCTGTGTCGGGTGGTGATGTAGGAAAGATACCTGTTTGGAAAGGAGCTGGGCTTTCGGGAGACAGACAACAATTTCCATTGCATCTGTTGGTATGCTTCTCTTATCATGTTCTACCTTCCAGCCTCATCTGTGTGCTCTCCCTTACCTTTAACTAAATTGAACTGTCACTGTCCCTAAACACGCTCTTGGTAAGTCACGTCTGTGTCTTCGCTACTTTGTAGAGACATTAAACTTGGGCTTTTGAGTTAGAGATACCTGGCTTCAAATTCTGGTTTCACTTCATACAGAATGAGTAACATAATTTCCCTGGGACTCAGTTTCCTCCATGTAAAAACAGGAAATTGATCTCACAAAGTTATGTTAAGTATCCTTCTTAGCACCATGCCTGTGGTAAGAAATAATAAATGATTCCTATTTCCTTGAAATTCTCTTGAAATATGCCATTGCTAATACTGGAGAAACATGGCCTGTCTTTTCATTCCCATCTTTTTCTTCTCTTAGGGAAGATTGAAAAAAAATAACCAAAGTATGGGAAGGGAAGGATCTAGCACCAAAAGTTTTTCCTAAAAGTTTGATTTTAGACATTGGCAACATTGACTACTAAATATGTCCTGAATACTGGCAATAAACTCTAGGCAAGGAAAGAAGGTGCTTTCTTAACTCACCTTGCACCCCTTGTAAAGGCAGCTCATGGTGCTTGGAAAGCTTAACAATCTCTCCCCAGTTATTTCTCATCTGGCCAATTTCTTTTTCTCAGCAAAAACTTCACTTCCTCAGGGAAGATGCTTCTGATCCTCCAAACCTCCAGACTAAATTAAGTCCCCTGTTACTGGTTCAGGAAACACCCCATCATTCTCCTTTTTAATGCTCATCACACTGACTTCAGGCATTCTATGTTTTGCTCTCTCCCTGTGATCTACAGAGGACCTGGAAGGCTTTCTTTATTTCACTACTGCAGCCCCAGTGCCTGCATGGTACTTGCTACACAAAGAAGGCACTCAAAAATAACTCAGTGAAATGAATGAGCAATTACAGCATGGACTGAAAGGTGGCAATATTCAGAATCCAAAATCTGAGACTTATTTATTTATGTTATATGCCCCTGAAAAGGGGTAGAAAATGAATAGATAAAATTTTTTTCTAAAACAGCACATGGACCTCTTTACTGCCTTATGGGAGTATTCAAGATTCAGGATGTTCTATGAAGAATAAAAAGAAAACTACATTGGGCAGCACTTCTTCCAGTTCACATACACATTCTTGTATAAGCTCCATATCATTCTTATTACATCAAACCCTATTTTACAAATGCAAAAAAAGAAATGGGTGCAAGAAGAAAGTGGAGTATAATAGAAAATGGAGGTAGATATGACAAAAAGTTATTTAAATTAAAGTAAATAACTTTACTAAATAAATGAGAGGCAAAATTCATTCAGATATACTTAAAAGTTCCATAAAAATATATATTTAAAATGCCTAGAATTACTTAATTCCTGGTAATATTAATATTGCATTAATATTATGTCATTAATATTTCAACTATACTAGGCAATTGTCATTTGTGTTTTTAAAAATAATGCATAAAAGTCTTGCTATAAGACTTGATGATTTATTTTTGCCTGTTGCTGAGTTATAGTACTGTATTTGAACACTTCAAATGACTAAAGATCCCAAATTCAGCTCAGTGCAAAACCAATAAAACTAAATGCAACACTGTACAGCTCCATGAATTTTGACATTTTCAATTCTTCATGAAAGAGGAAGGAATATAAATACTATAGTGTAACTCTCATCAAAATATCTGCAAAATGTGATTAGTATAAACTTTCTATTCTGAAAAGTTGAAGCATGTATAAAATCTACTCAAAGAATATCTATGGTGAAAGGGAAATGCTATAGAATACAAGTGTTTAATTCAGATTATTCTGAGCTTAAATTCTAATTTTGTATTCTAAATTCTGTATGATTTTCACTCATCTGTTTAATTATTCTGACATTGGCTTTGAAGCTTAACAATAATAATAATAATAATAATAATAATAATAATAATTAATAATAATTCCATGTTTGGCTCAGAAAAATTATACACCAAATACCTGACACATAAATAGTATGCCAAGTAAATAGGTTTAATTCTATCAGGTAGGATAATAAGTAGCCACCTCTGGTCAACAAGACAGTAAGACTGCTTCCTTAACATGGAACCTGGTTCAGCGTTACAGTTGGAACCACGAATAGTTACAAGTGCCCAGGTAAAGAGCAATATATTTGGCAGGTGTAGAATAAAGAAACAGCTCTTGTCTGCTGTAAGTTATATTTGTCATAAATCTTGCTGACAGCTTTGGTAAGAAGTCTTCAAAAGAAAAATATTTGTAAAACTACAGTCTCAAAGTAGAAAAGGACACTATTGCCAGCAAAAATGCCTGCAAGAAAGCTTTGTTTTCACTTGAACTTTCCCTGCCAACCTCAAAACCACCAGTTTCTTCCACCAACTGCAAAAGCAAATAGAGGAAAACAAAACTGATGGATGAGTTCAAAGCCAGATTTCTCTCAGTGTGCGATAGCAGGCTGGTTTCAAGGATAAGGATTGCACCTTCAAGTGATCTGATTTCCTGAATTTAATTTCACAGTCTATCAGTTACCTGAGAGACATAATTTTCTTCAGCCTGGTCAAGTCAAAGGCAAGTTCTTACAGATATAAAGAGAAAGAATAATGTCTTTCTCTCAAGGGGGGAATATTAACCCCTAGAGACATAAGCCAACTTCTTCTAGCTTCTTGCAACTCTGCTGTTTTCTGAGACTTGGTTAAATCATGGAATATCTTTAATAGCTTTAATTTCTCCATGTAGAAAAAGAGGACCAACATGCCCTGTCCCATGTGGCTCAGTTGGTTGCAGCATCATCCCATAGACTGAAAGGTCATGAGTTTGATTCCCAGTCAGGGTACACACCCAGGTTTCATGCTCTGTACCCAGTCAGGGCGCTGCGAGAAGGCAACTGATTGATGTCTGTCTGTCTGTCTGTCTGTCTGTCTGTCTCTCTCTCTCTCTCTCTCTCTCTCTCTCTCTCTCTCTCTATCTGTCTATCTATCTCTATCATCTATCATCTCTCTCTTCTCTCTAAAAGCAATGAAAAAATGTCCTCAAGTGAGAATAAAGTGTCATTCTTTCAAAAAAGAGTTCTAACAATATCTTAAAGGTGCACTTGTACCAGTGGATAAATAATATTACCGGTGGTGTTATTCTTAGGTATATCAGCATGCCTTTGAAAAAATAGATCCCTTTGGTTAATACACACTATATCTAAACAACTAAACAATTTGCAAAAGATATTAGCCTTCCCTGGTTGATTTGTGAAACGTAAGGCTGGTGGTGGAAACTTTGATGTCTTTATATATATTAATTTATATTTATGTACTTATATCTTACCTTGTTCCACAAAGGATTTAAGATGCCAAAAACAACATAATGTGAATTAAAAAAATCAAAACATAGTGAGGATATCAGGACACATAAGAATAAAAGAGATAAGATACATTTGAGGTTATAGCTGCTGGCCATTATGTTTTCTGTGTGTGTATGTGTGTTTTTCTGTGATTCAGAATGAATTTCCAGTGGGTAACCAGTAGACTAAAAATTTATGAGACAGCAGATATTGTACTTTTCAAAGACTCAGAATGGAGAAATCAGCTCCTGGAAACCCCTGCTTGAGCCCCATCATAATGATTGGTGGTCCAGTCTGTCTTCTTGAGGTTACTGCATTTAACAGCCTATATGTCCCACAGCTTGATACTGGTGAGACTTCACCAAAGTAAAAGGGTGTTCTATAGATAATGAAAGCTAAATGTCTTTGTTACGCTCTTTGCCTTTCATGTGGTCACCACAGATGTGCCTGCCAGGAAAGCATCAAAGCTTCTTGAGTCAAAGTCAAATAGAAAGAAAATCACCTTAGAAATGATGTAAATGGCAACTTCTATTGCAAATATGACCACATGAACCTACAGAGAGATTTCCAAGGTCATGACTGTCTGGAACTTCTCTTTCCCTTTGATTCTTACCCATCTCACCCAGGGATCTCCTATGCCAGGAATGACAAATTGAATTTTAAAAATCTTAAAAAAATATGTTTATTCATTTTAGAAAAGAAAGAGAAAGGGGGGAGAGAGAGAGAGAGAGAGAGACATCAACATGAGAGAGAAATATCGATCAGTTGCCTCTCCTACATGCTACAGCTGGGGATTGAACCTGCATCATAGGTATGTCTGCTGATGAGAATCAAACCCAAAAACTTGTGGCGCTCAGGATGATACTCCAACCAACTGAACCACATTGGAAAGGATGACAAAGAGATATTTTATATTGACTTACAGTTTAGATCAATTGTTGTTTGGTAGTAGATGCCTAAATCTTTATGTTGAGAAAAATGCTTCACTCATACCTGGGACCAATAGGAAAGGTTAGTGTGATCAGTAATGACGTTGGCTAAGAGGGCGGGAAGAAAGTAGTGACAGTTGTACTGAGCCTGATTGCAAGTGCTTTCTGGTCTGTCGATTCTGATTATACCCCATAGTTGTAAAAAATGAGCTCTGGCTCCCTGATTCCTCTCCTAAGATCTTTCTGGGAAGGAAAATCAAGAGTCAAGCATTTTTTTCTGTCTGTATAACAAGAGAAGACTGATAATCTTCCCTCATACTGTGATAGAGTCTATGTAAACTTATTATCATCAAGAAAGCGACAAAATGCACAATGGTTTATTTTATATATTGAAAAAATTCTCTAATTCAAATGGAACTTATCTGGAATGCAGATGAAGAATGAGAAAAGAAACCCCAAAGGCCCATATATCCAGGACTATGTCTTTTCTTTCATTAGTTTGCAGATCCTTCCATTATATTAATTTGCCCTTGAGCCAGAAATCTGCAATTCTGACAATCTTCTGCTTCCAGTATGTAAGTGATTTCCAATTTTAAACTCTTCCTATTGTGGATGCTAGAATGATTGCAGGTCCAATATAAGTCATGTTTGCCTTTTAAGATTTTGAAGGTATTACTCGGTCCTTTAGGAATATGAAAAGTATTGTGGACATTGTCATGATTCAAAGGGTAAACACAGATGTGTGTTGCCAGTGAATGTTTGAGCATGCATAGTGTGAGAACATCATCAGTGGAATTCCAAGAACTTGAAATGCTGTGGGAAACTGGCTTCCAAGGGGTTATACAACATCTGACATGCAACTATCCTTCCACTAATCATTTCATTAAGTCAAAGTGTTTATAAGGCTAGTTGGTTGTTGACAAGTGTTTATGGGTGAACATTTAAACTATAGTGAAATTTTAACTGTAGATTTTAATTGAATCCAGGATAATAATGGAATCCTGACAGTTATTGATAATTTTCATGTATAAATTTATAGTATATTGCTCTATTACTCAGGTCATCTGTAATGTTGTTGTAAAGAGTCTAACTCACTCAGAGAGTTAAGGTATCCCCAAATTGGTGAGTTTCTTTTACTGATGCTAGATGTATTTACATTTTAATTATTGGAATAGAAATCTGTTTGGTAGGATGTAAACAGGTGTCTCTGAAGAGATATCACAGTGGGAAATGTTCATGGAATTTCCACACTTGGTTTCAACCCAATAGTACATATTTCATAACATTTCAGCTAAATTAGCACATCCATTTTTGTGTTATATGGGGGTGGGAAAAAACTAACCTTTACTAGCTCTTGAAAATTAATCAGATTTTTTTAGCTTGCACTTTTTTTCTTTTTGAAATGAAAAAAAAAAGTTGCAAATATGAACTTCCACCTTGGCAGAATTAATAAAGCTCATTCAAGCACAAAGAAAATCCATGCCAAGACAGAAGAAAAAGGAAATGAGAAGACTCAATTTTGAGGGTTTGAAATACAACTCCTGTGCACAATGAATCCTGTCTTTTAAATGTCATCCCTGGTAGCTACAGGGTAATAAGCTTATGCATCAGGAAGCATAACAGAGCATGGTCACAGGATTCTCGGGGGGAGGGCCTCTTTATGGCTGCTGGGCTTTTGAAGAGCCTCATACCATCATTGATGCCTCTAAATTGGGTACTTAAAAGATGGAAGTTTAACACTAATGGTTGTACCTCACCTTCTTTTCAATACAATTATCAAGGGAAGACTCGAAAGCCAAAGTTGAAGTTTGTACCTGAGATTGCTAGATGATTGGCAAACCCACTTCTTATTTTTCTTGGACACACAGCTAGACTACATTTCCCAGCCTCTCTTGTACTTAAATGTGGCTATAAGAATGAATTCTAGCTAAGAGGATATGCTACTTTTATGCCTGATTTATTAAAAAAGAAATCCCTCCTTCCTCTTCCCCTTTCAGTTTGATGCTGAAAGCTTATTGTCCCTAGAAGCCATTTGTTGAAGAAGTCAAAGCCCCAGGATGAATGGAGCCTGAGCCAGGAATTAGTACTTGGAGAAAAGCCACTTGACCAGGAATATATGTTAGACTGTTATATGAATATGTAGTAAACTTTTATTGTGTTAAACCATGGATATTTCATAATTTGTTAGTTTTAGCTGCTAGTATCACTCTAAATATGATAGACAATTCTCCTTATAATCTGCAGAAATTCCTCCAAAGTTTCTCAAAATAAACACTCAACTTAAGTACAATGATGTATGTACTTGCTAGGTAAAGATAACTTTCAAATGAGTATCTGTAACTCCCAAATCCCTCCTGTAGAGAAATTATGGAAGAGCCTCCAATTCCCCCACTTCCCACATGCTTCCACTAAGGGGAATGCAGTGAAGAAAATTTCAAATACAAAGGCATCAGATCTCTGAATTACCTTGTGAGTAGGACTTCCAACTCAATTTATGTACTGCTTTTATTTATGTACTTAATCTTTTTATAAAACAAACAAAATACTTCAATAATCAGCACTATATTAGGACACTTTAATTGATTTAAGGCTGAGAAAATCAAGATGCTTTGTCTAAGATAAGAGGTTACATATTTGTGGGGAGGCTCCACCTGCAGAGCCTCCTGGCAGCTATGGATGAAAATAATGCTATCAAGACATGGTCTGCTTGGGGAGGAAAGGTGGCTGATCTCTCAAAGAAGAAGGACCAAGAGCCTTTTCCTCAATGGACTTTTATTGGGTTTCTTTTGCACAGAAATGCAGGTAAAGCTCATTCATCATTGTCAGGCAGTAAGGGTCAAACAATAGATAACAAAGAACTCTGAGGACCTATTCTGAGTCAGGGTCAGATAGCTAAAGAGCTACAAAACTTGGAGGAACAAACTCACTTCTTGCTTGGACCTTATTTAATTGAGAGCAGGTTAAACAAAGCAGGTTTCACAGGATTTTACATATTCTTTCTTAGGCCTGATTGCCCTACGGGACCCACCCTTTCCAGCACAGGGTGGTACCCACCACCAGCATTGTCTCAGGCTTAAGTCAGGCAGGGGAAGTAAGGCAGCCAAGAGATTAGGAGACTTCTTGCAGACAGAATGAGGACTCAGGCTATGTCAGAGTAGCCAGGGAGCGAGGGTCCATCACCCCCTCTTTGCTGCAGCCCCCCGAGTCCTTTTTTGAGGGCCCCCCAAGTG